>APFE030239331.1:102390-149037 GCA_000404065.3 Pinus taeda | reverse complement strand
AATGTTACAATACATATTTATACATGCCGAAGCATCCAATACCATGACCGAAAACCATCGCGTCCAAAACCATGGACCGAAAACCATCGCGTCCAAAAAACATGTGCGAAAATCATGCACAAAACCATAGGTGGGTCTGCCCAACCTAACATAGGGTCAAAAACCAAAATTTTTCGGGGCGCTGTCCCGGACCCCATAAAGTGGGGTTACGGGTACCCCTCAAACCCCCTGTTAACTATGTGGAAAGAATATAACACAACCCAACAAATCTTTTAATGGTTTTCTAGCTCCTTTTATTTTTTTACTATTTTCATATCTTGCTTCTCAATTTTCAATGAATAATCTTGGCATAGCAATAGCCCTTTTCTTCAAATTTATAATCAGCTTATCTTGGTTGATTGTAACTGGAAGCACAGAATTTAAGAATGGCTTCGACAGAGATTTAAACAGAGATGTCTTAGCCAAATTGTTTGATCTGCTAGTATCTATAAATGCATCAATAGATATCCATTCATTTTTTACGTGAACCTAAACCAGGATATAAATAAGGCTATTTGTCTTTATTATATTTTTTAATAGAGTATTTTCTTCTACACTATTGATCTCTGGTTTTGGAAGATTGGTCAAGGTTGTGGTTCTTTCTTGAAAAGAACAGAAAGGATTTATTTCTGGAAATGGTGGCACAGATTTCTTACCCTTTTCTTCTGGTTTCTCTGACTATGAACTTTCTGATTCATCTTCTAAAGATTCAATAGTGATCTCAGTATCACTTTCTTCTTCACTATAATGAAGCTCTTCTGAAGATTCTGCTGAAAAATCATCTTCTGAACAAGATAATCAGATATTCATCTTTTGTACATTTTCTTCTTCTTCTTCAACATCTGAAATTTCAATCAAAATATATACATCTGAAATTTCATCTTTTGATTCTACTATAGACCAATCATCTTGAAATTCTTCTATATCTATACAAGCTTTGAGTTTACTGGATGAATTATTTGGGCACTTTCATGCAAAATGTCCCTCTTTTTTACAAATGAAACAACAATTGTTGTTTCTGGGTCTTGTTCTTTTCTTTAAAAATTTATACTTTCTGGATGGCTTTCTTGGGTTTGAGATTCTCTTGGGTTTAAATCTACCATATCTTTTTGTTTTCTTTCTCTTTTTAAACGGCGTCCATGGTAGTGTGATTTTGCAAACATCTGAGCTAGGTGTGATGTCATGCGCCTTCTTTTGCCAACATAAGTATTTAATTTTCTCTGTGATTCTAAAAAGAAGGTCAACCCAATAAACTTGATCTAGTCTTTTATTTTGTACATCTAGTTCTTTCATAATGAGGTCTCCTAGATTGCCTGGTAGTTTTGACAAAAAAAAGAAATTTTTTGAGTAACATCATTTGAGAGATTAGCTTTGAAAACCTTAACCATGAAATCTTTGCTAAATTGATCAAAATACTTCAGGTCTTTTAATTCCATTCGGCTAAGATCTGTTATCAATTGTTTTTTCTCATCAACTAGTTCTTGCACAAATTGTGTTTTTAGCAATAACTTTAGTGTAGACAATCTGGCTTCCATGACGGCTCTTCTCTCTTCTTCAGATGGTCCCATCCACCAATCATAAACTATACTAGTCATATGTTTTTCTGCTAGGACCATAATGGATACATTATCCAACTTTTTTGTAATTTGCATCTGATATAGAGAACCTATCCAAATTCGGATTGATTCTCCAGTGTTTGAAAAACTATCCAATTCTAGAATGCAACTGCTTTTATTAGCAGCATACAGATCCTCTTCAACACGTGGATACTTATTTACTTATTTGAGGATATGAGATTTATTTTGATTATTTATTGAAGGCAGGATAAAAGAAGGAAATTTGGATGCTGCTTGATCAAGGGTCATCACTTCCTTTTTTGACACAAATGGTTTATCTGTTTTATATGCTTCTTTCTTTTCACTGGTTAATTTTCCAGTGAATTTTGAAGTGGATTCCTCTGCACTAGTAGCTGTTACTACTTCTTTTGATTCTTCTTCTTCCCGGTCCCAATAATTTTGTGCACTCATATCTATTTGAAATCTTGGGATTTCTTTGGCCTTTTTCTTTTGTCACCTTCTTCTTCTTTCTTCCTTTCTGAATTTTCTGATTATTGCTCATCACAAAGCAGTTTAAGATTGGAATTTATCAAATCAGCTTGTTTTCCTATGTCATCTAGAACATCTTCAGCGTGTGAACACCAAGTAGTTAGATAGTTTCATCTCTAGTAGACCTGGTCCATATCATTTGGATTGTGTGATTTTTTCTCTAGTAAAGGAGCGCAGTCAGCTCTGGTTGTTGGTTGTCTAGTACTAGGTGAAGAAGTACTAAACTTTGTTTTGGGTGGCCATTTTCCTCCTTTTACAAATCGACAATTTGCAAACTAAAATTCTTCGATGGGTGGTGTATGACTAACATATGTATGAAACATCTTATTTACAGCAAAGAAAGGTTTCTATTCTAGTATGTACAATTGATTTGAAGACATCAATATATTAGTGGAAGAACTGGCTTCATCTATTGAAGGAATACGACAGTAAAAGGATTTTCTACCCCTAAGAGGGGTTTATTCAATTTCTTGACTGGATGGTAAAACATGTTTTTCTGACATGACTATGGGCCGGGGAACCTTTGGTCTATCTGGAAGAATTCTCACACGGCCATCAGATACAGACATTCTTTTAATATTTCTCTTTGAATTGTCCGCAGATGCTAGAGATTTATATTGAATGTACCAGTCATTAGGCAAAGCTTCTTTATCATAATGAACACATTCAACTTGAACATTTCTCACCCCTACGGTAACACAGTCTTTCAAGACTAGTTGTCTTAGCTTAGGATGCAATGTATTTGTAAATTGGAAAGAAGTTTGGATTAACACTGATATATATTCACTGTCTTGAACCATTTCTAATCCTTATACTCCTATCAAAGCTTTCCAACAATCTTTTAAATGAATATCAGACAAATTAATGGCATGATCTGGATAGATAGTGCCATATTGACATCCCGAAGATAGATTTCCAAGTATTGTACCTATACGGGCATGATCATGGATGTTATGTTTAGTATCGAAAATTCCTGCTATACAAGGAGTATTAAGACCATGACAGAATAAGGGGGCTAATCCAATTCTTATTCCAACAAAGTGAAAATAGGAGAACTTCTTTTCTGCAACATATTTTTGGAATTTTTTTAATTCGTCTTCAGAAAACAAATTGAGACCAACAATTTGTACAAAAGGACCTGAGATTTTTATTTTTAGTTCAACTTCTTTCAGCCACACTTTTTTGAATAGACTGAACATTGATGGAACTGGATATATTTCTTTAGAGTATAAAATAGGTAGGTTCCAACTTGCTGGATCTTCGACTTTCTCATGTTCTACGTTGTCGGATTTGATAGATCTAGAGTCTACCTCAGAAACTAATCTTCTATCAATATTAGAGAAAGATCTTAAGAAATTGACCATGTTGAACTATTACAGAATATTTCAGAGATTGACTGAAGAAGCTTTTATCTACTGAGTATTTGTGTAACAAATACTTTTCAAAGGCTTTCTGGCTAACTTCAGACTCTGTCTATAGAATGTATTTTTGACTTTAAATAGGAACAAGCTTCTGGATCTGATACCAAAAATAGCTTAACTAATAACTCCTTGGATTAGCCCCCGTATTCCGTCATGGTCTTAATACTCCTTGTATAGTAGAAATTTTCGATAGCAAACATAACATCTATGATCATGCCCGTATAGGTACAATACTTGGAAATCTATCTTCGGGATGTCAATATGGCACTATATATCCAGATTATGCCATTAATTTGTCTGATATTCATTTAAAAGATTGTTGGAAAGCTTTGATAGGATTACAAGGCTTAGAAATGGTTCAAGAAAGTGAATATCTATCAGTGTTAATCCAAACTTCTTTCCAATTTACAAATACAGTGCATCCTAAGCTAAGACAGCCAGTCTTGAAAGACTGTGTCACTGTAGGGGTGAGCAATGCTCAAGTTGAAGGTGTTCATTATGATAAAGAAGCTTTTCCTAATGACTGATACATTCAATATAAAACTCTAGCATCTACGGACAATTCAAAGCGAAATATTAAAAGAATGTATGTATCTGATGGTCATGTGAGAATTCTTCCAGATAGACCAAAGGTGCCCCGGCCCATAGTCATGTCAAAAAAACATGTTTTACCATCCAATCAAGAAATTGAACAAACCCCTGTTAGTGGTAGAAAATCCTTTTACCGTCATATTCCTTCAATAAATGAAGCCAGTTCTTCCACTAATATATCACTGTCTTCAAATCAATTGTACATACCAGAAGAGAAACCTTTCTTTGTTGTAAATAAGATGTTTCGTACCTATGCTAGTCATACACCACCCATTGAAGAATCTTAGTTTGCAAATCTTTGATCTATAAAAGGAGGAAAATGGCCAACCAAAACAAAGTTTAGTACTTCTTCATCTAGTACTAGACAGCCAGCAACCAAAGCTGACTAGAACAAAATTCACAAAATCCAAATGATATGGACCAGGTCTACCAGATAGGAAACTATCTAACTACTTGGTGTTCACACGCAAAAGATGTTCTAGATGACTTAGACAGACAAGCTGATTTGATAAATGCCAATCTTAAACTGCTTCATGATGAGAAACAACCAGAAAAGTTAGAAAAGGAAGAAAGAAGAAGAAGGCAACAAAAGAAAAAGGCCAAAGAAATCCCAAGATTTCAAATAGATATGAGTGCACCAAATTATTGGAACCAGGAAGAAGAAGAATCAGAAGAAGTAGTAACAGCTACTAGTGCAAAAGAATCCACTTCAAAAGTCACTGGAAAATTAACCAGTGAAAAGAAAGAAGCATATAAAACAGATAAACCATTTGTGTCAAAAAAGGAAGTGATGACCCTTGATCAAGCTGCATCCAAATTTCCTTCTTTTATCCTGCCTTCAATAAATAATCAGAATAAAGCTCATATCCTCAAAGAAGTAAATAAGTATCCACGTGTTGAAGAGGATCTGTATGCTGCTAATACAAGTGGCTACATTCTAGATTTGGATAGTTCTTCAAATACTGGAGAATCGATCCGAATTTGGATAGGTGCTTTATATCAGATGCAGATTAGAACAAAGTTGGATAATGTATCCATTATGGTTCTAGCAAAAAAACGTAGGATTGGTATAGTTTATGATTGGTGGATAGTACCATCTGAAGAAGAGAGAAGAGCCGTCATGGAATCCGGACTGTCTACATTAGAGTTATTGCTAAAAACACAATTTGTGCCAGAACCGGTTGATGAGAAAAGATAATTGATAGCATATCTTAGCCATATGGAATTAAAAGATCTGAAGTATTTTTATCAATTTAGCAAAGATTTCATGGCTAAGGTTTTCAAAGCTAATCTCTCAAATGATGTTGCTCAAAAAATTTCTTTTTTGTCAAAACTATGAGGCAATCTAGGAGACCTCATTATGAAAGATCTAGATGTACAAAGTAAAAGACTAGATCAAGTTTATTGGGTTGACCTTCTTTTTAGAATTAGAAAGAAATTAAATACTTATGTTGGCAAGAAGGTGCATGACATCAAACCTAGCTCAGATGTCTACAAAATCATGCTAACATGGACACTGTTTAAAAAGAGAAAGAAAACAAAAAGATATGGTAGATTTAAACCCAAGAGAGTCTCAAACCCAAGAAAGTTGTTCAGAAAGTATAAATTTTTGAAGAAAAGAACAAGACCCAGAAACAACAATTGTTGTTTCATTTGTAAAAAAGAGGGACATTTTGCACGAAAGTGCCCAAATAATTCATCCAGTAAACTCAAAGCTTGTATAAATATAGAAGAATTTCAAGATGATTGGTCTATAGTAGAATCAGAAGATGAAATTTCAGATGTATATATTTTGACTGAAATTTCAGATGTTGAAGAAGAAGAAGAAAATGTACAAAAGATGAATATATGTTTATCTTGTTCAGAAGATGATTTTTCAGCAGAATCTTCAGAAGAGCTTCATTACAATGAAGAAGAAAGTGATACTGAGATCACTAGTGATGCTTCAAAAGATGAATCAGAAAGTTCTCAGTCAAAGCAGCCAGAATAAAAGGGGAAGAAATCTGTGCCACCATTTCCAGAAATAACTCCTTTCTGTCCTTTTCAAAAAAGCACCATAGCCTCAACCAATCTTCCAAAACCATAGATCAATAAAGTAGAAGAAAATACTCTATTATAAAAGGTAGTAAAGACAAATAGCCTTATTTATATCCTGGTTCAAGTTCACGTAAAAAATGAATGGATATATGTTGATGCATTTATAGATACTGGCGGATCAAACAATTTGGCTAGGCCATCTCTGTTTAAATCTCTGTGGAAGCCATTACAAAATATACTGGTTTCTGAAACCATAGGAGGGTCTGTGAGTTTAAATCATTATGTAGACAACATTTCATTAAAAGTTGGAGGGAATATAGTCAAGGTTTCTGCGATACAGCATTATGATCCTTCAGCTAGTTTAATATTGGGAATGTAATTCTTAAATTTTGTGCTTCCAATTACAATCAGCCACGATAAGCTGATTATAAATTTGAAGAAAAAGGCTATTGCTATGCCGAGATTATTCATTGCGAATTCAGAAGCAAGATATGAAAATAGTCAAAAAAGAATAAGAGCCAAAAAACCATTAAAAGATTCTGACGATTGGCAGGAAGTCCTACAAATATATGAATCTAGAGTAGAATCAAAATCAAAACAAAATGCATGTTTAGATCCCAACTGGTCTACAGAGAAAACTGTTATCCATGACAGACTTCTTAAAATCTGTTTAGAAAATCCACAACATTTTTGGGTAGTAGAGAGTCCAATGCAAGAGATTGTGACGTTGCATGACAATGGAGTCAAAGGGAAACTGATTCCTTGCATTCCCGCAAACGAGCAAGAAACAAAGAGACAAATTACAGAGTTGTTAGATATGCAGCTCATCGAACCAAGTGAGTCTCATTATTCTTGTTCACTGTTTCTGGTGAGAAATGATTCTGAGATAGTCAGAGGTAAACCTAGAATGGTAATAAATTACAAACCTCTGAATGCAATAACTCATAATTTCAATTATCCATTGCCAAGACCAGAGACCATAATGCAAAAAATATAGCACAGCAAAGTATTCAGAAAATTTGATATGAAGTCTGGATACTATCAAATTCAGATACAAAAGGAGTACCGCCATAAAACCTCTTTTACTTGTCCAGCCGGATTTTACCAATGGAAAGTTGTTCCATTTGGTTTAAAAAATGCCCCTGGATTCTTCTAGTGAAGAATGGATTTCATTTTCTCTAAGTATGATTTCATTGTAACATACATTGGTGATATTCTCCCTCATAGTCCAGATGTAAAAACCCATCTAGAGCACTTAGAAATTTTTCTAAAAGAAGTTCAACAGCATGGTATAGTTTTATCAGAGAGACAAATAAGCTTGTTTCAAGACAGCATAGATTTTCTGGGAATACATGTAGTCAATGGTGCAATTCAGATGCAATCTGAATGTGTTTTGCACCCAATACTTAATGTATTTTGGGTTTTCTTCTTGCGGAACCAAAGCGATAGAATGAACTTGCCCACTGATCTTTTAACACAATATTTCTATTATAAAGTATGAAAGACACAGAACCAACACCAATATCATCTGAATACAGAGAAAACAAACATTCAAGGATCTCCACGGGCTGCATATATATAATTATGCACACAACATCAATTCATTCATAACAAAATTACAGAGTCTCGGTCTTGGGCCTGATTACACAAATAAAGACCTCTGTCTCAAAAATACAATCCACACACTATCTTGCTCTCGCTCTCTAAATCCACTCCTCAATCGTCTCTCTGTTTCATTACATTTTTCTTCCTTTTTGTAAGTCGGATACTACTCTAACTATATCTAACAAATCAATCCCTATTTTTAATAAATATAACATCAAATCTTTTAATTCTTAGCTCTATCTCACACCTATGCTAACAACTCATCCTTTAGCCTAAAATAAGACAATTTCTAACTTATTACAATAATGAAATACAACTCATTTCTTGAGAGATCAAACCCTCTCAGTAAAACTGTCTTTTGACCCGTCATGTCAATGAATTTCAATTTGTTTAGCCACAACATGTGAACAAACTTTCATATTGTTGGATAAGTCTGGATGCTCCTGCATCATTTCTCATGCATATTCTTTATTTTTTGAAATGAAGTGGCATTTGAATTTGCTGATTTATTTGGGGTATTTTTATTTTTTATATTTTTTATTTCTTTCATTTTGTCACACACACACATATATATTGTATCTTTTTTTTTTTTTTGGAAATAATTTGCAGAATGAAACATTATTTACAATATCTCATATAAAAATCAACAGATAATCATCAATTGATCCTATAAATAGTAAGACCTAACAATGGCTCCAATGGAGATGACATCCTCCTTGTGAGGTGTCAAGAACATTGTAGATCAGTAGCCTTTATCCATTGGGCAAGTTGTCCTTATTTTGTACTTGAACTGATTTAACTACTTTTGTTTTTAAATATGGGCAACAAATCACCAGAATATTAGGGCCTTCTCTTTGGGCTTCAATTCCTGATGTTAGCCACCGTCTCTCTTGCAGTAGAATGATAGTTACAATGATTCTAAATGAAAACTAGTCTATTCTTGAGGAAAGTAGTGTTTGAGAAGTCTGTCGTTGACAGGTCCACTTGGCAATCCTTCTCCAGACAAGTTTTTTCAACACGAATGCATTGTTACCTCTGAAAGTCTCAATTTTGTAGAGCTCTTTCCATAGACTGTCGAATTTACCATGCTTACCTTTGTCTTCATTCCTTGAGTGTCATTTTAACACAAGGTCATCTATTTGGAAGTCATCGGTTTTTCTCCTTCTGTCATGCATCTTCTTAATGTTACCCTGAATGAGTTGAGTTTTGTTGTAGACCTTCTCCCTGGACTGCTGCAACTGTATGGTCTGATTGATGCTTCTTTGTAAATCAATTGTTTCCACTTATGATTCTTGCAGTAATTTTACCACAGGGATTCCCAGGGAAGTAGGAAAAAATGCATCTAATCCATATACTATTTGGAAAGGAGACATCCCAATAGTCTTCTTAGTTCTAATTCTGTCAGCCCACGGAGCATTAATCAACTTCTTATGCCAGGAATTTTTATTTTCCTACAATAGTTTTTTGATGATGTTAACTAGACTCTTATTAGAAGACTCACCTAACCCATTCCCTTGTGGATAATAGGAAATAGAGTGTCCTAATTTTATATTATACTTACGGAAAAAATCAATAATTCTATTTGATTTGAACACAACAGCATTATCAGTGATGATCTTATGTGGACACCCAAACCTGGACAAAACATTACCTTCTAAAAACTGAATAATTACAGTGTTTGTTGCCTATCTGGTTGGACTAGCCTCAATCCACTTGGTGAAGTATTCAGTGGTTGTCAAGATCCATCTATGTTGACCCGAAGAGCTTGTGTGGATTTCTCCAATAAATCCACACCCCACTCTTGAAAGGGAACCTCAACTGAAATGGGTTTCAAAGGTAAAGGCAAAAGCTTTCTCTTGCCTTCAAATATTTGACATTGGTGGTATGTGGTAACTTTCTTATGCACATCTGCAAATAAGGTAGGCCAATAAAAACCAGCCCTCGGGATTTTGTTGGCTATGGTCTTCTAGTATAAATGTCCTCCACATTCTCCCTGATTAAATTATTCCATGACCCTTTCAGTTTCATCTTTCAACAAACAATTTAATAAAAAACCTTCAGCAACTTTCCAATACACCATCTAATCTAAAACACAAAATTTCATAACTTTCAACTTGCGAAACCTAGATTTTGTCTTTGTTAAACCAAGAGGATCTTGTAAATTTTTTAATACAAAGACAATATCTGCATACCAAGGAGAGGTAGCAAAGGCTTCTGATACCCATGGAGTCGCTAGCTCTTCCTATTCATCAAGTGCAGGTATAAAATTAATATCTAGTACATGAAAAATTGGACTCAGCCACTAGCTTAGCCAATCCCTGAACTTTGATGAGCCGCTAATGAGATTGGTAGGTCTTATCTCAATGTCATTTACTAGTATAACTGCAATCCATTTGCCTCTTCTCCCATCTGGGTTAGTTTGTGTAAGGATATATTTTACCACAACACTCGGAATAAATGTAATGATATGGGAATGTAGGATGCACACTCTAAAGTCTTTCAGTGCCTTCACTAAAGCAAAGGTTTGTTTCTCCATGATATTATATTTTATTGAGGCATCCCTTAAATCTCTGTTGAAGAAAGCTATAGGTTGTTCAAGTCCTTCATTGTTTTTCTATAACAAGACAATTGCAATAATATGTTCAGATGCAAAAGAAAAAATAATAAAAAAAAATTAAATTCAGGGATAATTAGAACAAGAGCAGTGGTTAAAGCTAACTTTACTTCACTAAAATATTTCTTGGCTTTAGTATTCCATTTTATTTCAATATCTTTCTTTAGCATGTTTGTAATGGCTCTGAAGATCTTGACCAAATTTGGAATAAATTTCCTAAGGAAATGTATCCTACCTATGAAGGATTGAATTTCTTTCTTTTTTTTGGGAGGGTCAATTTTCAGTATGGGTTTGACTCTGTTAGGATCTATCCCTATACCTTCTTTTGAAATAATATGACCTAGAAGTTTTTCCTCCACTAATCCAAAAAGAGTTTTCTTGAGGTTCAAGGAGATACCATATTTTCTGCATGTTTCAAAAAAAAAATCTCTAAGTATAGCAAGTGCTCTTCATCTGTTTTTGAAAATACAATAATATCATCTAGGTAAATTACAATGAACCTATCTTTTTCATCAGCAAATTCATTTTCCATTGCTCTCTGAAAAGTAGCTCCTACATTCATAAGGCCAAAGGGAAGTTTTATATACATAAAATTCTCCCAAGGTGTGATAAAAGTTTTTTTGTGTTGATCATCAAGATGAACTAGAATCTATTTGTATCCTGAGAAACCATCCAGCAAAGAAATTATACTTGAACCAGCGAATTTTTGCAAGATGTGATCCATTTTAGGCAGAGGGTAGTTTTCATTGAGAGATACTTTGTTTAGATTCGTAAAATCTACACAAAGCCTTATTTCTCCTGTTTTCTTTCTTGTAGGTACTAGATTAGAGACCCATTTTGAAAATCTTAGAGGTACAATGATTTTTGCATCAAAACATTTTTTGACTTCTTTTTTCTATAAAAGGTAATAAGACTGGATTCACTCTTCTCAATTTTTGTTTGAAGGGTTTTTTATCTTCCTTGAAGGGAATGGTATGTTGCATGACACTGCTATCATAATATTTCAGATCTTCATAGCTCCAAGAAAACACATCAGAAAATTCTTTTAATAGCTCAATGTATTTTTGTTTTTCTTTAGGAGATAAGAATTTGGACACTCTCACCATTTTAAGACTCTCTTCAGTTCCTATATTACAATCCTCTACCTCAGCTCCTACTGTTTCTATTGGCTTCTTGGCTACATCGTTGAAACAAAAAGCTCTTCCAGTGGCACCAATCCTCTTCACGACACATTGTCTTTTAGTTGCAGAGCCTCAAGTTCTTCTCGATTGTCATCGGTTTCATTTATAACTATTTCCTTTTTATTCTCATCTATATCATTATTTGTGTCAATATGTACACTCTCAAATTCATCTTTAATTGCAAAAAAAATTCTACTTGTTTTTCACTTCCAAAAACTTGCCAATATCGTACAATCTCTGGGACAGTTGCCTGTGTTTTATCTTGACCTCATATTTTATGTTATGATGGAATTAACCCTTACAAGTACTGGCTGAAGTAGCTAAAGCATCAGCTAAAATATCATGGCTTCTAGGAATAAGAGACAACTGATATTCAGGAAAATATTGAAGAAAATCTAAAACTGCATTTTTGTAGGCTCTTAATCTAGGGTGTTTGGCTGAGTACTCAACTTTAATCTGGTTAATGATGAGTTCTGAATCCGGTGCACAAAAATTATGTTTGCCCCTAAACTCTTTAAAAGTTGCAGTTCTAAGATTAATGCTTCATATTCAACGATATTTTTGTACATTGAAAATTCAGCTCATAAGAATGTCCCTTAGCTATATTTGTTTGTGAGTTTACAATGAAAACACCTGCCCCTCCTCCTTCCTTTACTCACAGCCCCATCAAAATCCATGATGCCAAATCCAGTTTCTCTGCTTTGTATTGTTACATTCCATCTGAGGGTTCAAAACGTCGTTTGAATAATGGATTCGATGTGTATAGTATGGTTATAGTTGTCTGTATGGTAATCAACATTACTCTTAATTGGACAATATTGTAGTTAGAATGTTGAATTGAATTATGGGGTTGAGTGTTGGCAAAGCGTTTGCCCAGTAACAGTAATAAATTGTGACCAAGATGTGGTCAAAACGTTAATTAGAAGTCGCCCTCTATGTGCAAGTTAAACAAAACCTGTTGATTGAAGATCCATTGGAGGTCAGACAACTATGTGAATTCATACAAAAGTCGAATTCTGGCATTGATCTGTCACTGCGCTGAAATCTTTGCAAAAGGGATTCGATTCCTTTGGGAGACAAGATCCATTTCGAGATCAAACTGAGGTATTGAGGTAAATATCTCGCACGTAGAAAAATATTGCTTCCTCAGGTTTAAATACCTTCTATTTTTTTGATCGATTTGGAAGAAAACACTATGTTATTTTGTACCAAGTGCAGGTCCAGGCGAATTCATCAATTTATGATTGATTCTCAGAGCCCAGATTATAGCAAATCGTGATGAATAGCGATTTGCTGGAGGATTCTCAGAGCCCAGATTATAGCAATTCGTGATGAAAATACGCCCAGCTTGCGATTAATCATGGATTGTGCTCATTTCTTGTTGAGATTAACATATTCATACATCTAGTCTGTAATCAGCGACATAGTGAATTGTGTGCATATTTATGAATTGTGGATGTGGACTTGTAGTATTCAAGTGCATAAACAGAATGGAGCTACTATATGCAAGGACCGTTGATTGTACGTTGAAAGACTGAGGTTGAACAAAGAGAGAAGGATATGGGAAACTATAGAAATGTTTTATGTTCATAACTATAGGAATTTTAATTTCTTGCAACCACAAATTGCGGAAGGAGTTTTGGGAAACAGAGTTTGTTGGTAGCTTTAAAAGCCTTACCGACAATTGTCCCCTTGTGTTAGAAAGGTTTTCAATATTTACTAGGTAAAGGAATGGTTGTCCCCTTATGTTAGAAAGGTTTTCAAAATTCACTTGCTAAACGTATAGTTGAAGGTATGTCTGATTGCACTCTGAATTTTGATCTATTTGAATATTATATATATGGTAAATAAAATTGGATAGTGTTATAAGAGTAATAGGGATTTTATAGTTGATAGTCAATGGTGTGTTTAGACCTATGCCTATTCTATTACTATGTTAATTTTTGTATTATTTTTCATTCGTAGATAATTTCTTAAGGTTTATATGGATTTATTTTCTCTGAAAGAAATTTAAAATATTAGATAAATTTAAAGGGAAAGTTCTTGTAGAGAATCAGATAAAGAAAAAAATCAAGGTGTTAAGAACAAATAATGGTATAAATTTTTGTAGGAATGAAATCAAGGTGTTAAGAACAAATAATGGTATAAATTTTTGTAGGAATGAATTTGAGAATTTATGTAAGGAATAGAAATGAAAAAGACTCCATACAACTTCAAAATGATGGAGTTATGTAAAGAACCAATAAGACGTGATGGAAAAAGCAAGAAATTTGCTTGAAAGTGTCAAATGGACATGAATTATGGGCAAAGGAAGTGGATACTGCATTTTTCTTGCTAAATTGATTGCCTTCATCATCATTGGTTGGCAAAATTTCACATAAGACATGGATTGATAAGAAACCCTCTCTTAAACATCTCAGAGATTTTGGTTGTGATGTCATTGATATATGCCGAAGGAAAATAGGAGTAGGCTGGATAGTAAAGCTGAAAAATGATTCTTTATTGGTTATAAAGATGGTATCAAAAGTTATAAGCTTTGGAACCTAGTAACTAAGAAGATTGGTTATAGTTGATATGTTTTTTTTAAAGAGGTTGAAAATGTTCCCAAACAGGAATTCTGACCAAGGAGAAAAAAACTATAGATAATAGAGCTTGAGTTAAAGAATGAAAAAATTGACTCAAAACAAAAGAACATGAATCAAAAGAGGAAGAATCTCATACCCCAATATTGAGGAGATTGATTCAGCAAAGAAGGTGACAAAAAAAAGATAATATTTACCTAATTTCATTTCTAGTTTTTCTTTATTTGGTAATGATGATGGTCTTAGAATTGTCAGGGAGGCAAACGATTTAGAGAATGGTAAAAACTAGATTAAGGCCATGGTTCAAGAAATGGTTTCCTTGCATAAAAATGAGGTTTGGGATCTAGTTGAGATATCAACTAGAAGGAAATTTGTTGAAAGAAAATAGGTGTTCAAGAAGAAGATAAATGCATAAGGTAAAGAGGAGTACAAATATCACTTAGTAGCAAAAGGATATTCCCAAGCAGAGGGAATTCATTTTGGTGAAATATTTTTTTCCTATTGCTAAATTAATTTCTATTAGACTTATTTTTCCCATCATCACCATTTTTTATTTTTAAGTAAAATAGATGGATGTGAAAACAACATGGAGACATTGAAGAAGAAATGTAGACAAAAAAACTAGAAGGGTTTGTGGTGAAGGGAAAGAAAGAGTTGCCTTGCAAGATGAAAAATCCCTATATGCATTAAAACAATCTCCAAAAATATGGTGTCTAAAGTTTGATACTTATATATTGAGACTCGATCTCTCAAGAGCAAAGTTGTTTACTATATGTATTCCAAGCTAGTTGGTCATCATTTTATTTATGTGACCTATTGTATGTCGATGATATGTTACTAATTGGAAATTACTAGGAAATCATTAAGGAAGTTAAAACTCAATTGTCTTCTAAATTTGTTTAGAAGATCTCAGAGCTGCAATTTTTTTAGCATAGAAATTAAAATAAGTTGGGCAAAAAAGAAAGTTTGGTTGAATGGAAGGAAACGTTTTGAGACAACATTACAATGGTTTAATATGTAGGAAAGTAGACTAGTCAATGTCCATATTCTTGTAGGTGTAAAACTATATGTAGATCAATGTCTAAAACACAGGAAGATGAAGAAGAAATGTCTCATATTCCCTATGCCATATGTAATGGTGTGTAGTAGACCAATTATTTATTGTGTAGTGGGAGTTTTGAGAAACTATATGTCAAAACTAAGGAAGGAGCATTAGCAAACAATAAAGAGTGTTTTCAGGTATTTGCATGGCACTACAAATTATGCCATATACTATGAAGGAATACCTAAACTAGAAAACATGTTAGATGTACATGGATTATGGACATAAACTAGGTTGGAGATCTAGATTAAAAAAAGTGGTTATATGTTTCACCTATTTGGAGGAACAATCAATTCGATGAGCAAGAGACAAGTTATAGTTGCACTCTCATCACAAAAACTTCATACATAGCAACCAATTACGCAAAATAAGGAGGTTGTATGGTTACAGATATTGTGTTCAAGTACTGGGTTTGTACAACAAGTTGTAAGGTTACACTGTGATAGTTAGAGTACAATATTTTTGGCAAAGAACATTGTTCATCATTCTAAAGTGATTCATATCGATGTTTAGTACCACATTGTGAGAAACATGGTTAAAGACCAAAAGCAGTTGCTAGTGAAGATGGACACTTTCAAGAATGTTGTAGACTCAATGATGAAGTTTGTTAATACTCAGAAAGTCTATTGGTGTAGAGAAGAAACCATAATTACTGCCTTAAATTGTTAATCTTGTAGATCTTGGGTCCCTTATTTGAAAAGAAAATGACGAGGAGGAGAATGTTGGGAATGTGTTGCATGTTTATGCATGACTATATTATCTACATGGTTATACTAGTTGCATGCCATATGGCTATATTCTTTGCATGATTATATCTATAGCATGCAAGTCTTTGCATTATAATCTAATTCTGGTAAAGGAATCGGTGTTGTAATTTAATACAGATAAACATGTTAGTGTTCAAGGTGTCATTGAATGCCTATATATTGTATTGTAAATGGTGAAGTTAGTATGATGATAATAAGAAGAGAGAGGTGTAGCTCAAAGGTTTCTTGGTACTTTGATTTAGGGCTTCTAGGGTTAATCTATGGTTACTATGCGTATACTGTTGAACATTTTTTTATTTTTCTTAAGAATATATATGCATCGTTTCACTCTATAGGCTTAAATTTATCGGAAATATGATGTATCTTGTTGGACTAACTTGCATTTTTACTACAATTTAAGTTCAATAAGCAAAAAGATCAACACTTTTCATATGTGGTCGAAGAAAGACCATATGAAGCTTTATAATTCCCTAGGATTGCCTTTGGGTTCTTCTTGCATGGCTTAGGTGGAAGTGACAAAGGTCCCTTTTGATGGTCTTAAGCCACTAATGAGATACCACTTTACAAGCGCTAAAATTCTATCCTTGTGTTAGGATCTATAGGGAAAGGGACAATTTCAAGTAGAAAGTTTCTATGGAGTGTAGGCCTCCCAAAAGGTAACATAGGTATGAATTTCTTGAAGCTGGACAAAAATGAGCCATCCACTGGAAAGGAAGAAGGAAGCTTAAGGAGCTTGATTGTAAGACCCACTCATCATGCATGTATTAAAGTCATCCTTACTGATATGATGGATGGATAACAATTATTTCAGGAATAACACATTAATCTTCCCCAAAATTTTCACATATACAATTTGGATAATTTTTTATAATCATCATCAAAATTCGATTATATAATTTTTTTTTTTTTCATTATTGAAATATCAATTTTGAATGTAAGTATGAATGCAATGCCCTCAAAAATCTTATTCTACTAAATTTTACAATCCCAACTAATAATAAATATGATTCCAACCATTTTTCTAAATTTTTAACAAAATATTGAGCAAAATTAATCTAAAAAATACAACAGGCAAAACTCCAGATTTTAACTTGTTTAAATTATATTGTAAAATAGTTAAGTGTAATATGATTTTGTACATGTTATTTGGCCGTACATATAACTTGCATGGATGCATATCTTTGAAATCGTTATGCTTGCTCATTTTTTTAAGATAAATTTACTCTGTTTTCTCTGGAATTATAAATCACATTGAAGAAGAAAGGAAATTGCCTAGATTAATTGAAAAGAAGGTCTTCGTTTAAATTAATAAAATACAGTTATTGAAAATTTACACTTATGTTTTGTCTATTATAATTTTGGCAATTAGTTGGCATTGGGAATGGGCGTGGGCGTTGGCGTTGGCGTTCACTCGTGAAAAATAATGGGAGAAAGTAGAGTCTGTGTTGTTTCCGGATCTGGAACGTTTTGTAGAATGTTGCAGTGCATATGAACACCTTTTATACCTTTCCAACGTCTTCTTCATACTAATAAAACAATACAATTTGTAAGAATTTGATATATAACAACAAAGTATAGCTTGCATAACCTTTGATATTTTAAAGTGGAATGCATATTGATGAACTTTTTAATTATTTAATTTGGGTGAATAATTTAATAAAATTTCAAAGAAAATTAATAATTAAAATTAAGTGAACAGAAATAAATTACAAATATATAAAGGTATAATTAAAGTTTTAATAATCAGGGTATTTGAAAAAGGTAAATTAAGATTGTATAATTGAAATTCTAATAATTAACATAGTTAAATAGTGTAAAATTGAATTGTTGTAATTAAGATAGTTGACAAAGTATTAAGTAGTTTAATTTTCATTATTCATAACTATAAAATAATTAAGGATCCTGTTTAGATGGTCATCATAAAATAGGTGTACTTATAGAATAGTTGTATTAAATGTATTACCTATTCCACCATCCATGACCAAATATGAATTTAGTGTCTCATAATTAAGACTTTGTTGACGGGGCATAGCATCGAAATAGCCTGAAAATAGGGGGAGAAGTCACTCTATGCCTTGAGAAGCAGAACTAAGAATGAAAGATAAGTCTCTCTGAGGGGAAGATATTGCTTTACAATAGAACAAATGTACAAGATGACAGTGATTCTAAAGTAGGTCTCCACGGTACATATATAAAGGTCTAGTAAACAATGCTAATATAACAATATAAATAACTCAATGCTTATGACATTTACATAGGGTTTTATGTTTAACATGAGGCCTTTTCTAGTGCTTAACATGTCTCTCGCCTTAACAAGTGTTGCCCTCAACACTTGATTAGCTACAAATGCTTCTACATGAACAACTCATCTTCCCATGTCACTTCTTTTATTGGTAGGTTTTTCAACTTGTTGAGGTACTCAATAATTACTTGATTTTTTAGCTACTTAATCCTTGTTTCAAGGATGCTTCTAATTCTAGTCATTTTTTCCTTCTTCATTAATTTGGTAATGTAGTTTGAACTAGAACCTTTTCATCAATTTCTTTCCTTAAGCAAGAAGCATGGAAGATTAGATGTACACATGAAGATGCAGGCAACTACAATTTGTAAGCAATACTTCAAATCCTCAGCAACACCTTATAGGGACCATAATACTTGCATGTTAATTTTTTGTCCTTTTGTTGCTCGAGGGACATTGTTTGTATGTTGTAGCATCAAATATACCCAATACCCTACTTCAAATTCATTTTCATTGCGATATTCATTTGCTTGTTGTTTCATCCTATTTTGTGGCGTGACCAAGTTTCCCTTCAATAGTTTGATAACCTTATGTCGGTGCTTTATGTGGTTGGCCACTGCTTGAACCTTCACTTTTGCTTTCAAGGGTGATGTAATGGATGGAGGATGATATCCATAAAGTTCCATAAAAATGGGGACATTTTTTATGAAGTATGGAAGGATGTGTTGTACATTATTATACCATGGGCAACCACTTAATCCATCGTGTCTATTTATCATATGCAAGATAATGAAGTTATCATTTTATACATTTATTCACAATCTTAATTTGTCCACCCAATTAGCTATAGTAATAGAGTCATGAGCCAATTGAGTATCTCAACAAGAGAATAATTTAGTCCAAAAAATTTCAGTGAAAATTATATCTATGTCACTTATAATGATTTGGGGATTCCATGTAGCTTTTGAAATATTTCCATGAATGTTGTGGCCATTGTACTTAATTTAAAAGGATGAGCAAGAGAGAAAAACTTATCATACTTTGTGAGTCGATCAACTACTACCATGATGACATTCTTTAGATCATATTTGGGTAGACCTATAATAAAATCCACTAAAACCTCTTCCCAACATTGACTCAGTATAGATAATGGTTGTAGGAGATCTAGGCCCTTGATTGTATATTCCATATTCTATTGGTAGACTACACATCCAACCTTGAACTTTTGAATATTAGTTTTAATACCTTCCCCCAAAAAATTCTTCTTCCTCCCATGGTAAGTTTCTAAGAACCCTAAATGTCCTATTAGAGAAGTGTGCAATTCCAAAAGGAGCTTTTGTTTGAGTTGAGAATTTATACAAAAATATAGGTGATTTGATACCACAACAAATCACTCTTCCACCTAAATTTATTTAATTCACTTGAGTCTTCTTGTAGTTGTTGAATCATCTTGTGTACCTCATGATCTTGCTTCCATTCTATCCTTGTTTATTCCACCCAATAAGATTGTGGAATGGAAATAGCACATAGTAAACTCTTTGTTTTTCTTCTTCCTTGAAAGTGCATCTATTATCATAACACGTTTTATATTTTGTATATAAATTCAAATTTGTAGCCTGGCATCCTTGTAACCCCTGTTTGTTGCTCTTTTGAAGATAATCATTGTTCTAATAAAGAATTCAAACTATCATGATATATTTTCACCTTAAAGTTTCTTCCTATTAGGTAGAGGCATCATTTCTTAACTACATGCAATATGGCCAACATGTCCTTTTTATAAATGGGTTTGAGTAAGTTCTTTCCCTTAATTTGGTTACTTTTAAATGTGAGGGGTATTCCTTCTTGCATTAAAACTACACCAATGACATGTCATGAGGAATAAAACTCCAAAATAAAGGCCTTGATGAAGTCAAACATGGCCAAGAGAGGAGGTGTATACATAGCAAGTTTTTTTAAAGTTTTGGTTTTTTTTTAGTCCAAGAAAATACCCCATTTTTCATAGCATTGCTGGAGGTGCTACTATATAACCATAATTATGACACACTTACAGTAATATCCTATCAATCATAACAATCCTCTGAGATTCTTCAAGGTCTTTAAATTAGCCATTCCATCATAGATTTAATTTTGACACCTTTGTGAGATACAATATGACCCAAATATTTCACTTCTTGAACCCCAAAGGCACATTTTGAAGTCTTTGCATATAGTTGTTGCTCTTTCAATAGTTTTAAGACTCTGTCTACATCTTGTACATGCTCTTCCCACATTTTTTCTACATTAATATATCATCAAAAAAAATTAACAAATTTTTTCTTAGCAAAAGTTTGAAATAAGATTTGTCAAGGTTTGAAATGTTGAAGGTGCATTAATAAAACAAAATGACATGATAAAAAACACATAATGGTATGTCTTCTTACCTCATTTAGATTTGATGATATCCAAAATGGAGATCCTACTTTGTAAAGAAAATTGTCCCTTGCAATTCATCTAATAATTCATTTATGATAGGAATAGGAAACTTATATTTCATGGTCATTTTGTTAGTTGCCCATAATTTGGATACATATTCCATGAACCTTATTCTTCTTAATCATCACCATTGGTGCAAAAAATCACTTTGGCTTGTTTGAATCATGTCTCCCTCTAACATTTATTGAATCATAGATTCAATCATGACTTTTTGCGAATATGGGTACCTATAAGGCCAAATGTTAGGCGCTATACTTCCTAGTTGCAAATCAATAGCATGATCATAATCTAGAGTAAGTTGAAAACCCTTAAGAATCTATTCAAATAGATTAGAATGGTTTTTGATAACTTTTTGGAGATCCACTAGAGCAAAGGGTATAGATGTTTAAACATTTAGTGAGCACAATCCTATAGTTACACCATGGTGTTCCTTTTGAGTATTTTTTTCATGCTATTAGAGATTATCACTTTAAAGGCTTCCCTTGAATACCCTTGAATTCAAATTCGTTTCCTTATGAGGAAAGTATCATGAAAAGTTTCTAAAAGTCAAGTGCCACTATTCCCAATTATTGTTACCATTGGACAACTAATAAAACATTGACACGGCCTATTTGGATTTCAATCATGAGACTATTCAGTAAATATTCCCCATATTCAGTAAACAATTTATGATACCTCCATTTTCAATCATTACATGAAGCTTGGGTACTATAAATACAAAGAAACTAAGAAGTTTTTCTAATTTGCAATTAATGGAGTTACATATACCATTAGAATCGATCAACATTATTACCATTTTAGTTTTGATGTATCATTCTATCTTGAGGATTTTTGGAGTACTAATGCCCGCCAATGTATGACTCGATATGGTTAATGTAGTCTCCTCAAGTCCTAGATCTTGAGATGAAGCCTAATTCTTGATCTTCTTCCTTTTCATAATCTATGTAGAATAATTTATTCTCACTACATTTGTGTCCCTTACTATACCTACTATCACAATTGAAACATAGTCCCTTTGTTGTCCTTTCATTAATTTTTTGAGATGTCAACCTTGTAGGTTGAGTGAGACTAAGGGAGGCAACATCATGTTCTCTATAGTTCTTATTGATCACTCTTCTAGTAGCCATATTTTTACTTTCAACATTCCTTGCCACACTAAAAGTATGCTCTAAATATTTAGGTTAGAAGAGACACATCTCATGCTTAATGTTTTACTCTAAAGTGTCCATAAAGAGATCTAACAAATTGTCCTTTAGAGTGGTATTTGCCCTAAAACTTAGATTTTGGAATTGTTGAATGTGCTTTGTAACTGGACCACTTTGCAAATATTTATCAATCAACAAAAGAATGTATTTCTCCTAATATCACCATCATCCCAAAAATTGGACCAAAACATACTAAAAGCCTTTTTTCTTTCACAAAGCCATTGATATTAGACAAATTGATAATTTTCTAAATACAAGGAAAGAGTGATTTTTGTATTATTTGCACTTGGCATAGATCAAAGAATTGTGCCATCTATAATATCCATGTTATAGGATCTTTACTATCAACTTCCTTATATCAATCTTGGGAATTAAATGGTTCCTTAGAACCAAGTTGCACCCACGAATATGTGAATATTGAATTCATGATTATCATAATTATGGGACTCCATCTTTGCATTCTCCATATTTGTTAAAATATTCCCCAAATGTGTTTGGGCATCGACAACTTGTTATCCCAATATCATCTTTAGGTATCCTCTCATATAGGGTATGTAAGAGGATGGCTAACAAATTTTATCTATATTTTCCATCTTCTATTCTATTTATGTTTGTGCAATTATCAAATCAAACTTTTCACTAACATGCCATTCACTTCTTTAATTTAATTCTCCAATCTAGATAGCTACTTATGTATCTCTTCATTTTTATTATTAGTCACGGTTGACCTTTCTGGAGGTTTAATTAGTGTAGAATTTTTGGAAATACCTTCATCCATGTTGAAAAACAATAATAATGCTCCTCTTTTTTATTTTTATCATAAATTTTGAAACACTAAAAACGAGCATTTCAATCTAAAATTTTGCCAATTGTAAGTTATGTAATTTTAAAACCCTTATTTGGAGATTGTTACAATGTCAACCTTACTCCCGACATATCTCTAGAATTTCATCCTTTATAAGTTTGGAAATTTGGCTCATATTACTTGATATGTCTTCTCTATAATGCCATAAGTCTAATCAAAATTTGATGTTCCAAGTGATAGTTATAGTGACTTCCCAAAATTTGTTGATTCTTGGTCCTTTAGAAATAATAAACATGTATGGAATACCACATAATCATATTTTAAATATGCTTCTAAAATTTTTACCTGAAATACCATAGTTTATCTTCTTTTCTAAGGAACTAGTGGCACTCAATTTGGACTTGCTCAGTTTTGGATATGGAAATTCTACCAAGAACACCTTTTTTATACTCTTTTTTGGACTAGTCAAAAATCCTAATTTCCACAACTTTTATTTCATAAATTGTAGCATCTCAAAACCCAAAATTTCTTCCATAAGTACTTAGACATGTCTTTTGAAAATTTTGAAAACATCATAGCATGAAACTTCACTAAGAAACATTATAGCAAAAATTCTCAACTAACTCATTTGAGACTAATTTCATGATTAGTAAAAAAAACCCTAACTTTCACAACCTATATCTCTAAAAGTATAATGACCTAAAACTTAGAATTTCTACCACAAGTATTTTGCTATGTTTCTTCAATATCCCAAAAATTTCATAGTGTGAAACTTCTTTTCAAAAATATATAGTGAATATTATAATATTACTCGTTTGAAAATTATTTTAATGGTAGTCATAAACCATGACTTCCATAGGCTATATCTTAGAAAATATATCGAACCAAAACCTAAAATTTCGACCATGTGTATTGTGATATTTCGCCTCAAATCCCCAAAAATTTCATTGTCTAAAACATCCCATAAACCATTTATAATGAAACCACCAAGATGTCTTGATTGAAGAAGAAAAACCCCTATATTGTAGCCTTTGATACCAATTTTTAAACAACAAACACCAAAATAGCCTAAAAATTGAGAGAGCGAAGTAACTCCATATCTTGATAAGTAGATAATAGATTGAAAGATAAAAAATTTCAAGGGGGAAATCCTCTTTTATAATAGAATAAATGTACAAGATGAGATGATTCTAAAACTAGTCTCCTTAATGTATATATAAGTATATAGGAGACAAATGTTACAATTACAATTTAAGGGTTCAATTGATAAAACTGATATAACAATAGAAATGACTCAATATCTATGGATTTTATGTGGGGATTCATGCTTAACATAAGTTGTTACCTAGGGCTTAACATATATTGTGTGGGTTTCAAATGAGTTTGCATTTCTATGATGATGTCTAAGATAGGGTTATGTTGACCATATGTTATGGGGCTATATTGACCATATGGTAGATGTTGATGACATACAATGTTTATTTGCCAGAGTGTGCCCAAAAACATAATGTAATGACTCCAAGAAAGAGATAATACTATCTAGTTCTAAGGTGTCATTGCACCTATTTTAATTAAGAGATGATACGTGTGATGAAACAATTCCTCAATAAAATCTATCCTTATGAAAAAGTGGCTAATATGGCTTCTAAATCACGAAATAAACACCATCATCTAACATTGTGTTTAAAATATACTAGGAAAAGGTAAAAGAACCACTCCTTAGTCTTAGTTTCGAAAGGCACAAAACTACAAATGTAGTGATCTCTAGAAATATGATGATCAATATGCACTCTAAATTGTTGTGAACATCATAATAATGTATCATGGGAAATCTTGAACCATTAAGCATTGTGTTCCAAGGTATTTCAAAAAGTCGGTGACCTCATCATGCAAATGTAAAAACATTTAGAGCAAAATCCCAACTTGGACATGAGAGTTCTAAGAGTAGTGTGTGTATATATATATATATATATAATGCAATCATATTATACATTAAAAAACATACTACTTTCTTTTATTTAGCTTACACCATACATCCAATATATTTTTTTCTCCCTAAATTGTCCTTGATGCCTTTGGCAGCATTACATACCATACTTGTGCAAATAGTTATGGATGTTGTTAGTTAAGAACTTCTAAACACAAAATAAGGCGTCAAATCCCACCTTGTGTCGAATCAGTAATGGGAGAGGCAAGAGAGCATATGCCATGTCAAAAAAAATAAACTTTTGTTTTCCCAATGTAGGTAGTCTTTATTATACCTGCCTCTAGGTAGGTATTATGCATTGGATATTTGTTGACTACCTATTAATTCAGTCAAACATGAGAAATATTTTTCAATTTAACAAAGTGCAATTTTAAAATTTTCTTTATTTATTTATTTATTGATTGCAATTTATTTTATTGGCATTTATCTCTCATGAGATTGGTTGTCAATTTGGACATGTTATTGTCCAATGCCTCAAATAATGAGTCAAGAGTACATGGGTCACATCAAATTTTGTTTTGGTTTTTATTGCATTCCATAATTATTTAAGCCAATGGTACATGAGTCACATCAAATTTTGTTTTTGTTTTATTGCATTCCATAATTAAGTGAGTGAAACATCACATATTTAGGTAATTGATACATTTCTTTGTTAAAATGTTGCAAAATATTTTTTATATTAATTAATAAATTTACTATTATAATTAACATGAAAAATGTCTAATAATTTTGTAAGCTAATTTTGTAATCTCCATAATAAATAACTTCTTTATATTTTTAAATTTATATGTTTATTGTCACTAAGTATGTTTACCATTTTATATTTACTTAATATAGTTATAACATTTAATATTTCAAAGAACATCCAAAACAAACTATATAGTATAAGTAGTTATTTATAAATAACACATTGTATTATTTCTTAGTTTTTTGAGTTAAGATGTATATTAAATGTTTTCAACATCCTGAGATAGATTAAAATCAATCCTACCATGAAGATACGTTTTACAACTACATTGCAAAGCTTAGTTGCTAATTATTTTAATATATCACAATAATGAGATAGTTTCACTATTTTTTTACAAAGGGGCAGGTATAAGCTACTATGTAGCACTTGTTAATCTATAACTTTTGAAATTTGATATTCTTATTGGCTTCTCAATGCCTGTGTCTTTTGTTGAAAAGTGTGCAACAAGAAATGCTTGTTGAGAATGCAACAAGATGATGGAGCTTAGTGGAAAGAAGTCGCCTTCACTAAGTGGGCCCGCAGGCAAATTATGGCGCAAAGTCTATTTTTAGACTATGTCTATTTTTAGACATATGGATCATGTCTATGAGTTGCAGGATGTTGTTTATGGATGATTGGTCATGTTGGGAAAAATAAATGGACTTCTATTTTTGGATCACAGTAGGAGTGATCAGAGTCTATTTTTAGACTGCTAGTCAAAAATAGAAAAGTCAAATATTATTATCTCGTAATAATATTTAGACTATAAACTTTATCTTATCCTCTTGGAGCACTTCAGTTGGAGCGACAGATGTGGCGCATGCAACTGCCTGAAGGAATCACGTGGTTATCTATGGGTTGACTGAGCTATTGCATGAAGGACTTCAGTTAGAACTCAAGATGGTTGAGTTCTGTTGGAGTTAGATGAGCAGTTAATGGAGGTGTGTTCAGTTTACTTAGTTGAACTAGTTGTATTTAGTCTAACTGGCCAATAGACTAAATGATGAGTTGTGTGAATTAGTTATTAATTAATTCACTAATTATTAATTCATAATGCAACTGAAGAATACATCAGTTAACTCAGTGCATGGGCAGTTCAATGGAGACAAGTGTTAGAGGTAAGTGAAAGGGTGAGTTGTGACTATCAGTTGTGCATGAGATCTTGCACAATCAATGGATTGAGTATGCCCATGAGAATTGCACAGTATGTGCCCAGTATTATAGCCTATGCTCACATGATTTCCAGTGTGAGCGATTTTCCAAGGTAAATAGAACTTGGAACGAGTTTGGATTCATTCATTCTCATGCAGGTATTGTGCAGTGGAGGCAGGCAAGCAGCGGAGGGGATTTGGAGATCAGATCTGAGTTGTATTGTATGTAACAGGTGGAGATAGTGCTGGATACTTGTGAAGAGTATTGTACTATGTATTGTTACATGTTCTCAATCAATATAATATACAGATAGTTGGGGTTTTTAGCGAGATGCTTTCCCCAGGAAAATACTGTGTTGATATGTGTGATTGATGCTTCTACGTGTTCATGTTATTGTTTCTGCTTCTGTAAATTGATGATCAACATAGAGGAGGTTATGTATTATGCATGTATTCCGCAATAGTGTATAATCGGGATAATATCTGTGAATATGTGTCATATTATTCATAAATTTCTACATGGTATCAAAGCGGTTGATCATCAAATCTACTATTCAGGAAGTGTTTACATCTTATTTCTTCAGGTAGAGTCTATAATTGGGCCAGGTAGCCTCTGGATTCATCCTTCCTTTGGAAGGTTAGGTATCTGGTGAATGCCCATACAGTCGATCTTTGTACGAGAAGTATTTTGTTCTCACGAATTTTAGATCGGAAGCAGTTGAGTTTTTGAGCTGGTGGAATGGCGCTCAAGGATAAAACTCAGAAACATTAAGTGTGATAATGGAGACAGTATGCCCCAGTATCTCACGAAGTTCACCGAATGTCGAGATGAGTTGGGAAGTGTGGGGGTGACTGTCGATGATGAGGATGGTGAGTCTAGCACTCCTTGGCCTTCCTAAGAGCTGGCATAGCTACCGGGACTCGATGAATGGAAGGGAGAAAACTGCCAAATTGGGAACGATTATGGTTGGATTTGATGCAGGAGGAGATCAAACGGAGCACCATAGACAGTTCTTCATCTATGCATGATGAGGAGAACTTTGCCTTAGCGAGTAAGGCGAAGAAGGGGAAGGGTAAGGTTTCTCTTTCCGAATCCAGTTCTTCCAATGATGGGAAGAAGGTTGACAAGTCGAAGGTGAGATGCTTTCGTTGTCATGAGTTGGGCCATTATGCTACTAATTTCCCAAAGAAGAAGTCCAAGAAGGGATCCAGGGAAGGATCTGAAGGTGAGGCACTTGCTTCACAATTTGAGTTGGATTTCACACTCTTCGCATGCATGGTTTCGTCCATGATGGGAAGTGGTTGGTTTCTTGATAGTGGAGATTCTTTCCACATGTTCGAAGACAAAAGTTCATTTAGTACTTTGGAGGAGAAATATCTCCAGATACTCATAGGGATGGGTAATGATGAGAAGTATAGTGTCTCAGGTGTAGGCACAGTTACTTTTCAGAGGGAGCATGGATCTTGAATTACCTTGACTGATGTCAAGTATGTACCAAGACTGAAGAGAAACTTGGTGTCGATCGCGATGCTGGAAGACAGAGGCTATGATGTAGTCTTCAAAGAGGGAAAGGTTTTCCTTAGACACATCATCACTAGACAGGTGAAGCAGATTGGTTCACGGGTCAAGAACCTATATGCTCTTGAGGTTCAAGATGCATGCAAAGCCTTGAGCAGCAAGGCAACTGATGGAGACTTGGTGGTTGAGAGGGAGGGTATATTACCTTTCAACATGCAGAGCCAGAGGAAGTCTCGACAATTGTGGAGGAGCCATGATTGGTGAAACAACTTTAGGAGGTTGTGGAGCAGCCAAAACAGGAGGAGCTGAGTGGAGATCGAGTAGAGACATCTACTCATGCAGAGACCTCCAGTAAGGGGAAACTTCGAGCCAGGTGGGCTGAGGGATCACATGCAGCCATACCTCCAGGTAGTGGGTGGGGTGATATAGAGTGATATTCCCAAGGAGGAGGGGCAGGATCCTTGAGGTACCCAACCTCTTGGATGAGACCTTGCTACGGGAGCCCCGATGTGGAGTAGCAGGAACTAACTTATTGGGTAGAGATAGATGCGGATGGAGCAGCAGAGAGAGTGATAGTGCAAGGAATCCCAGGATAGCGCATAGCATGCAGGCTGCAACAATGCAAGAGGCACAAGTGTTTTTCACAGTGCTAGGTGGCATAGAGAGGTGTGCAATGGTGCGAGATGCATGAAGATGTTGCAGTAGCGCAGATGTCAGAGAGGGAGCACTTGTTAGCAGCAGGTAGAGCTTCAGCTTCAGAGTATGTTCCTAGCCCAACAGAGTGGTCAGTTGGGAGTGTTTTTTTGTTCCTAGTGTTGTTGGAGCAAAGTGGACCGGGCAGATGTGTTGCATGTAGAAAATTCTAGAGTTACAGGATCGGGTTTGAGAGGAAGCCTTTCTTGTTGAGAAGGAGTGTTGAAAAGTGTGCAACAAGAAATGCTTGTTTATAATGCAACAAGATGATGGAGCTTAGTGGAAAGGAGTCGCCTTCACTAAGTGGTCCCGCAGGCAAGTTTTGGTGCAAAGTCTATTTTTAGACTATGTCTATTTTTAGACATATGGATCATGGTCTATGAGTCGCAGGATGCTATTTATGGATGATTATTCATGTTGGGAAAAATAGATGGACTTCTATTTTTTGGATCACAGCGGTGTGATTAGAGTATATTTTTAGACTGTCAGGTAAAAATAGAAACAGTCAAATATTATTAGCCCTTAGTAATATTTGGACTCTAAACTTTATCTTATTCTCTTGGAGCACTTCAGTTGGAGCTGCAGATGTGGCATATGCAAATTCCTGAAGGAATCACGTGGTTATCTATGGGTTGACTGAGCTATTGCATGAAGGACTTCAGTTAGAACTCAAGTGGTTGAGTTCTGTGGAGTTAGATGCGCATTTAATGGAGTTGTGTTCAGTTTGACTTAGTTGAACTAGTTGTATTTAGTCTAACTGGCCAATAGACTAAGTGATGAGTTGTGTGAATTAGTTATTAATTAATTCACTAATTATTAACTCATAACGCAACTGAAGAATACATCAGTTAACTCAGTGCATGGACAGTTCAGTGGAGACAAGTGTTAGAGGTAAGTGAAAGGGTGAGTTGTGACTATCAGTTGTGCATGAGATCTTGCACAATCAATGGATTTAGTATGCCCATGAGAATTTCACAGTAGATGCCCCGTGATATAGCCTGTGCTCACGTGATTTCCAGTGTGAGTGATTTTCCAAGGTAAATAGAACTTGGAACGTGTTTGGATTCATTCATTCTCATGCAGGTATTGTGCAGTGGAGGCAGGCAAGCAGCAGAGGAGATTTGGAGATCAGATCTGAGTTGTATTGTGTGTAACAGGCGGAGATAGTACTGAGTACTTGTGAGGAGTATTGTATTGTGTATTGTTACATGTTCTCAATCAATATAATATACAGATAGTTGGGGTTTTTAGCGAGATGCTTTCCTCGGGAAAATACTGTGTTGATATGTATGATTGATGCTTCAATGTGCGCATGCGATTGTTTCTTAATTCCGCAAAATTGATCATCAACGTAGAGGAGGTTATGTATTATGCATGATTCCACAAATAGTGTATAATCAGGATAATCTCTGTGAATAAGTGTCATATTATTCAAAATTTCTACACATAGCCATAACAGGGGTAGAAAATATTGTTGGTGGCGGGAATAAGAAAGGTATCTAACCTGGGGGGTAATGACTTGGGGGAAGTGCTATTGGATGGTTAAGACCTAGGGGAATAGTTATGAGCTAAAAAGGATGGGAGATGTACTAATAGAAGGAAATGGGTTAGCAGGAATTGTACCTTAAGGATAGGTTGAGTTGGTACCAGGAGGTTGCGGAGGGGTTGGCTGCTATGAATGCAAACCAGATCGCTTGTTGTCAGCCCATGGCACTTGAACCATGTAAAAATTATATGATATGGGATCATAATAGGTATTCGGTGGGCCGTAACAATCCCTAAGCAGCGTGGAATGTTTATAGACTCGAGGAGACACAACCGTAAAGCTAGGGACAGCTTGATTCTTAGTAAGTCAGCTGATCAACAGTGATGATCTGTCGATTGTGGGGAAATCACATGTTGTGAGAAAAGGCAGATGAGATTGCATACATATTATAGGTGTAGCTACGACCCAACAAGATGTTATAATCTAAGGGGGCATTAATGACTGCAATATCAATCGAGACCATGTTGCTAGCAACAGTGACAGGACATTTGTTGTACAAATTGAGGGGTTGCAAGGGATGACCATCCCAAGAACAAATAATGATAGTGGATGGGGAGAGGTTAGGGGAACCAAGTTTCTTCCAAACACTAGTGGCCATCACACAAGTCAAGGCACCTTTGTCTGTGATACACCACTGGACCATGGTGTTCTTTATCGAGACTGGTATTTGAAAGGAAACTGAGGAAGGAAGAGGGGGATGTTTCACTTTGTCAACATCAAAGGCAATCAGATGATCGTCATAAGGATCCACAATGCCTAAATCATATAGTAAAGCTTTATGTTGGGATGGGCATGTCTGGAGGACTTCTAGCATTGAGATGGTAGTAGGAGACTGCACCAAGTCATATAATATGCTATAGGTATTGGTGGCCTTAGAAGAAGAAGAATTTCGACATAATGGACCTTTGGGGATCTTGGGAGGAACCTCAAATTTAGGCAGAGGGATCTGTAAGGTGCCATTTGGCGATGATATATGCTAAGTGGAAAATTTGGGTTCGGAATCAGTCGTTGACTTTGTAGGGGGGTTGTTCGACACTGACTTCTTTAGAATTCATCATGGGGATCTAGTACTTGCTCTGGCCAGATTGTGAAGGTTGACGTGTTGCATGACCTTATGTGGGTTGGGTAGCTACATATCCTTGATGGGGAAAAGGATCTTTAAGCACAACCAATTATGATGAAGGAGGAGGGGGATTGTGTGGTGCAATGGGATAAGTTCCTCTAGAAGGAGTTGCTTGATCTTACTATGCTTGGCGCATCTGAGGTAAAAGGGGACATTCATGAGTATAATGGAAAAATACTCTAAAACATGCACAAGATTTGTTGATTCAAAGATCCTTGTTCTTCTTGGGATGTCCACCCTGTTGCTAGGGTTGAGGGATTAGGTTCGCCATCCTTAGTGGCATTTGGTGGTGGAACTTGGTTTCCTTAGTTATCTTAAGATAGTTGGTTCCAATTATCATTCCCATTATTCCTTCTCTTAGATTTAATGGCAGAAGTGTCCTCAAACACACAATTTTATTAATCAAAAAAGAAATTACATATTGATTTTTCAAGAGTTTACAAACACACACCAACACTCTTTCAATCAGGAGAATGAACTATATATAATCTTAATTTCCTAACCTATTCTAGTTATGGACTACTTATTTAATTAACAAGTGTCCATTTACAATAAATGCCATTCTAACCAATCTACTAACTCTACTCCTAAATTGGTGCCTAAGATACAACATTATTCTAGATGTCATATATTTTACAATAATATTCTATTTCTAAGTGTCTCCAATATTTAATTAAATATTCTATCCTAACTTTGTGAACTATGAATTTCGTATTTTGGATCATCTAAAATTCCCCCCCATAATCCAAAGATACATTACAACAGATACCAAGTTCATCTCTGAACTTAGTAAATTTGATTCTGCCAAATGGTTTTGTAAAAATATCAGAGACCTGGTCTTTTGAAGGACCATAAACTGGCTTGATGACGTCCTTGGCAATGAGCGATATAATGTGATGATACTTGGTGTCCACATGTTTTGTTTTGGAATGAAAAAATGGATTCTTGGCAAGATTTATGGCTGATTCATTGTTGATGAATAATGAAGTAGCTTTTGCTGGAGGAATGCCCAAACCCTGCAAAACTCTGTGCAACCAAAAAATTTCACATGTTGCTTCCCATGTTGATATGTATTCTGCTTCGACAGAAAAAGTGGCCACCGTAGATTTTTTCTTACAACTCCAAGATACTGCAATTGATCCCATGTTCATTAAATAACAGGAGGTTGATGCTCGATCATCAATACTACTAGTAAAGTCAGCATCTAAAAATCCGTTAAGTACAAAGTTCTTAATCTTGTTTTAAAGAAGACCAAATTCTTTTGTTCCTTGGATATATCGTAGAACCCTTTTCGCTAAATTCTAGTGGCTATCTCGTGGTTCCTGCATAAAAAGTGAAAGAATACTAACTTCATAAGATAGATCTGGTCGAGTCATTGTCAGATAAATCAGGTTGTGAATCAACTGTCTATAAGTAGTGTTGTCCACCTCCCCCCCCTTCAAATTTTTAAGTTTCAATTTTTGTTCCATGGGGGTAAGAACGAGCTTGCAATCCTACATTCTGAAGCATTGAAGAACTTCTACTGCATACTTACTCTGAGAAATGAAAATATGATGTGGACGTGGAATACTTCAACTCCTAGATAGTAGTGAAGTAGTCCCAAGTCGGTCATCTTAAAACCTGCATGTAACTCCTTTCTCACATGTACAATATGATTATCATTCTTTCCATTAATGATAAAATCATCTACGTACATAACACGAATCACTAGAATTTGACCCTATTTCCATACATAGAAAGTATCATGATATTCACTTTCTTGAAATCCAACTTTCCAAAGGTATTCATCCATTTTGGCATACCAAGCTCGTGGAGCTTGTTTTAACCCATATAAAGCCTTAATCAGTTTACAGACTTTATGTTCTTGCCCCTCAATTTCAAAACCTGGCAGTTGTGTCATATATACATCTTCCTGTAAATCTCCATTGAGGAAAGCACTCTTTACATCCATCTGATTAACTTTCCATACTTTTTGTGTTGCTAATGTGAGTGTTAAGTGGATGGTGTTCCATTTGGCTGCAGGAGAAAAATTCTCCTTATAATCAATGCCTTCCTGTTGTGTGAATCCCTTAGCCACAAGTCTAGCTTTGTACTTGTTGATTTCTCCATTTTGCTTGTACTTAATTGTGTAAACCCATTTGCATCTGATGGGTTAACACTTTGAGGACAATCAACAAGTTTCCAAGTGTTGTTTTCTTAAACTATTGTTATCGGGAAATCTAGTGTCTATGCAGAGCTGCTAGTCCCACTAAGATGGGTAGCTATCTTATAAACAAACAGATTAAAGTTACTTTTGTTTTCCTTTACGAGAAGTAGATAGGAGAGGAGCAAAGAATACCAACCTCAATATCTCGCTTGGTTCCTTGCTTGTTCCTTCTCCCCTCTAACTGATCTTTGCCGCTCCTTCCTTGATTACTTCACTTCAAAGATTACCTATAGAGTCAAAGCAACATAATACATTCAAAGTGCAAAGATCTACAATCATAAACAATATAGGACCAGATATATATTGACCACACAAATGTATATATTATCAGACAGACAAGAATGTGGAGGAAAACTTGAATAGCTTTATTGATATAAAGATTAGAAGAGAGGGTTACAACCCATTGGTCTAACCCAACATCATCCTCCCAGAATGAAAGACCTTCTTCACCTCATGAAAAGCTTAGATCACCCAACACTATGATGTTCCACCAGGAAACCAACAACACTTCCTTACAAGATACAAGATTCTAGCCTTTAGATCTCTAGGATGAGGGATCCATATATAGATGATTGCAGGGGGGTGAGTCAGCTTCTGGGATTTTGATTAGTGTCCTCTCTCTGATAGTTCTTGAATCCACTTGGAGATTGATGATCTCTTACTCATCCCTCGGCGAATTCAGAGAGGCAAGTGACACAGGAGAAGTTTCTAGAAGATTCCATGATCATCCACCTTGTAAACTATCTCTGCCATTTGTCTACTCTCGCCCATTGCACACACTTTTTGCATGTGGTAGGTGAGATGCATCGCACCCTTTGCACTAAGAAGTTTGTATGGTCCAGTTTTCACCTGTTCTGAGCAGTTGTCCATGGAGAACTTCTGGGAGATGATGTAATCAGCTGACCTTGTTCCTTTAGGGAATGAGACAACACTTTTAGGGACTCAGAAGCCCTTGGTTTATGGACATACATGATTGGGGTTGTAGTGCCCAAATATGTCTATAACAATTGCCCTTAAAGCATGAGGTTGAAGATCTTTTGATGTCGGGTGAAATTCTTTATCATGAGGATCCAAGGTTTTTCAAACTAGAAGGCTACCTGTAATAAGATACAATACTACACATTTTCATGATCTAGCTGAGGCGGGCATTCCCATGCTCATCTTTATAAATTCATTTTCATGTATATAGGACAGATAACCGTCTGTGTAGCAGACTGATGATTCTGATAGAGCCATCATCCTTTGATCCAAATGATCATTTGTGAAACAATGATGTACATTTGATGTCTTTATTTTCCTGAGTATATCGCAGCCTGGATGGATGAAACTAGATCCGGGGTCTTCAAACTCATCCAATATTCGCTCGAAGTACAAGTTGATCCATGTGAAAAATGTTCTGGAGTCGAACATGGAAAGACATCGCCTGATTACCAGCCAATGATGTAAGCTGTTAACAGGCACGAGAGGAATCACCGATAATGATGATGACCCTCAAGGTATAATAGTACAATTTGCCTGGTGTGAAAATGGGACTTGGCGTCGAACACCATGCAAAATATTTCGGTCGAAGGCCATTGATGTAAACCTACCGTCGGAAGTGAGAAACTTGCCATTGAGGCATGCAAGCTTCAAAGTACTGAAAGGGTTGTTCCTAGGTCAACTTCTTGGAAAATGAGATGTCATAGACAAGAAGTAACCCATCGTAGGAGGACCTTAATGAATCCCACATCTACGACATAGAATGGAGCAAATGATTTCGTGGAGGTGAAAAAGATATGATGATATAGGGTTCAGGGTGGTGGTCATGAAAGAATGAAGGGTGAAGGTATTGTAGTGGATGAGACACAAGCTGGGTTGGTGAATTTTCTAATCAACTTCTCTTGAACATATCGACGACACTAAAATGGATTGGTAGTGTTAACCCCAAAGATGGATGGTACGATGGACCAATGGTAATATGACCGGTGAACGGAATAACCCAACTTGACTCAGTCATGGTGATGGAGTGAAAGTGTCATGTTCAAGAGCAACTCGCTACCAATAAAGTTTCTTCAATTTTTCTTCCCAATTTTCCCCAGTCATTGCTGACAAGTACCTCTTTATTTTTATCAAGCTTGGGGAGGATAACATATGCTTGTTCTATAATTTTCCCTTTGAGCAAACTTGTCGCTATGTTTTAACGAGCCTAGCGACAGTGAAACTCGTTCTTGTCTATATAGACAAGTTTGTCACTATTGGTTTTAATGAGTTTAACGACAAAGACAACTCGGTCCTTTTTCAATTTTAGAGAACCTGAAAAGGGATGGAAAGGAATCTCCAGTAATCCTTTTTCTTCATATAATCCCTTAAGTCCAAAAAAGTATAAAATAATACGAAAGTAATGAATTTTCGATAATTTTTAACGAGCCAAACAAAACAAGCGCTCGATCTTTTTGTGTAATAATCCCTTAGGTCCAAAAAGATTAAAATCTAGAGGAGGGATAGCACTTTCAATAGCTCCAACGAGCTGGAGAGGCCAATTGCTCGGAAATCTTTTCATATTTTACAAGTCAGATGAAAAGAGCTTAAAGGAGACTCATTTTTTAGGAACAAGTGATATTTTTGGGTAGCTGTTGATTCCAGGTAAGTTTTGAATTTTCCAATCGCAGTAGTGTCACAAGGATGGCTAACAGAATCACTCGTCGCAACTATTCCTCAAAAGGGTAAACAATCAAATGGAGGGGTATGATTGGCTAAAACAGAGTGGAGGTGATGATGAGAACATGACCAAGGCTCAAACGCTGATGATAATGCATTCGCAATGGTTATTTACTGGATATTTGTTCATTTTTTAGTGAGCTTAAAATCTGGGGGGGACATTTGCTCATTTATTAGGTTTAATTTTTAACGAGCTTGAACTTCGCATAAAAATTGCTCATGTCAGTGGCATACTAAGGATGTCTCATTGATAGGTTCCATTTTTATGGAGCTTGCACCACTCAAAGCTTTGCTCCATATCCTTTCTTTATGTAACTTAGGAACGACCAATCCTACGAGTTTAAAGGGTTCAGAATCTACAAACTAAGAAAATAAATGGCCGCTCTTCACTTGCATGCAAAAAGGGTTGCATGCCCCCAACTATAGTGAAATAGAGTTTCCAGACTACCATATAGAAGTTCTCGCATTTGCAAGATAGTTTCCATCCACATAGCAGACATAAACACTTCCCGGCTTAGTCCATTTGGACAAAGGTGATTCTAGCTCCAACCACCTAACCTTGACGAGGGTATCTTATTCCGGTCTAATCCCATTTTCCTAAACAGACGGGTATCGAACTAGTCATATATCCTTCACGGAAACCTACCCTACACCCAGAGTTTCCCTTCCGAAGCAGACCGGGGTGCATGCCCCCTGGGTTTCAGTCATGGCCACCAAATTACTTGCGCTCTTTAGGTGGACGAACTGGAGATTGATGAGACATTCCTTGCATGAAAGAGAAGTTAGGGATAGCATTTGACTATTAGCTATGTGTGAGCCGGGGAATGAAAGCTGGTCTACGAGCTAGACCACTTGTCCTTCATGTGGAAAACACATTACTCGAAAGAGTGAGGAGACAATGGCTCCCATGCTATAAATATAGTCATGCCCAAGGAGTAGATTATAATTTAAAGGTCCTTAGACTACCGTTATGTTTAGAGACACGGTTTTCCTTCTCAAAGTTATAGGCAAACTTGGAAGGATCCCTAACGGTCAACTGGTTCCTTTGTCGAAGCCTGTTAGATTTCTCATCTCAGGCAGAAGTGATGGCGAACCAAGCACTTTCCAAGTAGTTGAGGAAAGGATACCCACAGAAGCCCCTTCATCTATGATGGTACTAACCATGACCATTCTGTAAGCTTGTACAATGATTTGAAATGGTACATTAGACAGTAGACAGGGTCTACCTAGTAGATTCCAATCGAAGGAAATGACTAGGTTGCTTGGAGGTGGGACCGAATAAACGGTTGGATATGACTCTGACAAACTTCCTTCATGCAGTAAAGGAATGGGTAGATTTCCCTCATGTTCATCGGAGTCTGTGTTTATGAAAAGAATTTGAACAATGTCGTTCTCATTCCCTTCAGTACTGTATCATCTAAAGATGGATCTTCCGAAGACAAGACCGGGTCGACTGCCGCCGCGACCTTTTGACTTTCGTGGAATTTGGTGGTGGAACTTGGTTTCCTTGGTTATCTTAAGATAGTTGGTTCCAATTACCATTCCCATTATTCCTTCTCTTAGAGTTAATGGCAGAAGTGTCCTCAAACACACAATTTTATTAATCAGAAAAGAAATTACATATTGATTTTTCAAGAGTTTACAAACACACACCAACACTCTTGCAATCAGGAGAATGAACTATATATAATCTTAATTTCCTAACCTATTCTAGTTATGGACTACTTATTTAATTAATAAGTGTCCATTTACAATAAATTCCATTCTAACCAATCTACTAACTCTACTCCTAAATTGGAGCCTAAGATACAACATTATTCTAGATGTCATATATTTTACAATAATATTCTATTTCTAAGTGTCTCCAATATTTAATTAAATATTCTATCCTAACTTTGTGAACTACGAATTTCATATTTTGGATCATCTAACATTCCCCCCCATAATCCAAAGATACATTACCACAGATACCAAGTTCATCTCTGAACTTAGTAAATTTGATTATGCCAAGTGGTTTTGTGAAAATATCAGAGACCTGATCTTTTGAAGGACCATAAACTCGCTTGATGACGTCCTTGGCAATGAGCGATATAATGTGATGATACTTGGTGTCCACATGTTTTGTTTTGGAATGAAAAAATGGATTCTTGGCAAGATTTATGGCTGATTGGTTGTTGATGAATAATGAAGTAGCTTTTGCTTGAGGAATGCCCAAACCCTGCAAAACTCTGTGCAACCAAAAAATTTCACATGTTGCTTCCCATGTTGATATGTATTCTGCTTCGACCGAAGAAGTGGCCACTGTAGATTTTTTCTTACAACTCCAAGATACTGCAATTGATCCCGTGTTCACTAAATAACAGGAGGTTGATGCTCGATCATCAATACTACCAGTAAAGTCAGCATCTGAAAATCCGCTAAGTACAAAGTTCTTAATCTTGTTTTAAAGAAGACCAAATTCTTTTGTTCCTTGGATATATCGTAGAACCCTTTTGGCTAAATTCTAGTGGCTATCTCATGGTTCCTGCATAAAAAGTGAAAGAATACTAACTTCATAAGATAGATCTGGTCGAATCATTGTCAGATAAATCAGGTTGTGAATCAACTGTCTATAAGTAGTGTTGTCCACCTCCCCCCCCCCTTCAAATTTTTAAGTTTCAATTTTTGTTCCATGGGGGTAAGAACGAGCTTGCAATCCTACATTCTGAAGTGCTGAAGAACTTCTACTGCATACTTACTCTGAGAAATGAAAATATGATGTGGACGTGGAATACTTCAACTCCTAGATAGTAGTGAAGTAGTCCCAAGTCGGTCATTTTAAAACCTGCATGTAACTCCTTTCTCACATGTACAATATGATTATCATTCTTTCCATTAATGATAAAATCATCTACGTACATAACACGAATCACTAGAATTTGACCCTATTTCCATACATAGAAAGTATCATCATATTCACTTTGTTGAAATCCAACTTTCCAAAGGTATTCATCCATTTTGGCATACAAGCTCGTGGAGCTTGTTTTAACCTGTATAAAGCCTTAATCAGTTTACAGACTTTATGTTCTTTCCCCTCAATTTCAAAACCTGGCAATTGTGTCATATATACATCTTCCTGTAAATCTCCATTGAGGAAAGCACTCTTTACATCCATCTAATTAACTTTCCATACTTTTTGTGTTGCTAATGTGAGTGTTAAGTGGATGGTGTTCCATTTGGCTGCAGGAGCAAAATTCTCCTCATAATCAATGCCTTCCTGTTGTGTGAATCCCTTAGCCACAAGTCTAGCTTTGTACTTGTTGATTTCTCCATTTTTCTTGTACTTAATTAGGTAAACCCATTTTCATCTGATGGGTTTAACACTTTGAGGACAATCAATAAGTTTCCAAGTGTTCTTGTCTTAAACTACTGTTATCGGGAAATCTAATGTCTATGCAGAGCTGCTAGTCCCACTAAGATGGGTAGATATCTTATAAACAAATAGATTAAAGTTACTTTCGTTTTCCTTTACGAGAAGTAGATAGGAGAGGAGCAAAGAATACCAACCTCAATCTCTCACTTGGTTCCTTGCTTGTTGCTTCTCCCCTCTAACTGATCTTTGCCGCTCCTTCCATGATTACTCCAGTTCAAAGATTACCTATAAAGTAAAAGCAGCATAATACATTCAAAGTTCAAAGATCTACAAACATAAACAATATAGGACCAGATATATATTGACCACACAAATGCATATATTATCAGACAAACAAGAATGTGGAGGAAAACTTGAATAGCTTTATTGATATAAAGATTAGAAGAGAGGGTTACAACCCATTGGTCTAACCCAACATCATCCTCCCAGAATGAAAGCCCTTCTTCACCTCATGAAAAGCTTAGATCACCCAACACTATGATGTTCCACCAGGAAACCAACAACACTTCCTTACAAGATACAAGATTCTAGCCTTTAGATCTCTAGGATGAGGGATCCATATATAGATGATTGCAGGGGGGTGAGTCAGCTTCTGGGATTTTGATTACTGTCCTCTCTCTGATAGTTCTTGATTCCACTTGGAGATTGATGATCTCTTACTCATCCCTCGGCGAATTTAGAGAGGCAAGTGTCAGAGGAGAAGTTTCTGGAAGATTCCATGATCATCCACCTTGTAAACTATCTCTACATTTGTCTACTCTCGCCCATCGCACACACTTTTTGCATGTGGCAGGTGAGATGCATCGCACACTTTGCACTAAGCAGTCTGTATGGTCCAGTTTTCACCAATTCTGATCAGTTTTCTGTGGAGAAATTCTGGGAGATGATGTAATCAGCTGACCTTGTTCCTTTAGGGAATGAGACAACACTTTTAGGGACTCAGAAGCCCTTGGTTTATGGACATATATGATTGGGGTTGCAGTGCCCAAATATGTCTATAACAGTTGCCCCTAAAGCATGAGGTTGAAGATCTTTTAATGTCGGGTGAAATTATTTATCATGAGGATCCAAGGTTTTTCAAACTAGAAGGCTACCTGTAATAAGATACAATACAACACATTATCTTCATAACATTTTCATGATCTAGGTGAGGCGGGCATTCCCATGCTTAGCATTATAAATTCATTTTCATGTATATAGGACAGGTAACCGTTTATGTAGCAGACTGATCATTCCGATAGAGCCATCATCCTTTGATCCAGATGATCATCTGTGCAACAATGATGTACATTTGATGTCTTTATTTTGCTAAGTATATCGCAGCCCGGATGGATGAAACTAGATTCGGGGTCTTCAAACTCATCCAGTCTTCGCTCGAAGTACAAGTTGATCCCAGTGAAAAATGTTCTGGAGTTGAACATGGAAAGACATCGCCTGATTACCAGCCAATGATGTAAGTTGTTAACAGGCGCGAGAGGAATCACCGATAATGATGATGACCCTTAAGGTACAATAGTACAATTTGCCTGGTGTGGAAATGGGACTTGGCGTCGAACACCACGCAAAATATTTCGGTCGAAGGCCATTGATGTAAACCTACCGCCGGAAGTGAGAAACTTGCCATTGAGGCATGCAAGCTTCAAAGTATTGAAAGGGTTGTTCCTAGGTCGACTTCTTGGATAATGAGCTGCCATCGACAAGAAGTAACCCATCGTAGGAGGACCTTAATGAATCCCACATCTACGACATAGAATGGAGCAAATGATTTTGTGGAGGTGAAAACGATATGATGATACAGGGTTCAGGGTGGCGGTCATGAAAGAATGAAGGGTGAAAGTATTGTAGTGGATGAGACACAAGCTGGGTTGGTGAATTCTTTGATCGACTTCTCTTGAACATATCGACGACACTAAAATGGATTTGTAGCGTTAACCCCAAATATGGATGGTACGATGGACCAATGGTAATATGACCGGTGAATGGAAGAACCCAACCTGACTTAGTCATGGTGATGGAGTGAAAGTGTCATGTTCAAGAGCGACTCGCTACCAATAAAGTTTCTTCAATTTTTCTTCCCAATTTTCCCCAGTCATTGCTGACAAGTACCTCTTTATTTTTATCAAGCTTGAGGAGGATAATATATGTTTTTTCTATAATTTTCCCTTAAATCGAACTCGTCGCTATGTTTTAATGAGCCTAGCGACAGTGAAACTCGTTCTTGTCTATATAGACAAGTTTGTCGCTATTGGTTTTAATGAGTTTAAAGACAAAGACAGCTCGGTCCTTTTTCAATTTTAGAGAGTCTGAAAAGGGATGGAAAGGAATCTCTAGTAATCCTTTTTCTTCATATAATCCCTTAAGTCCGAAAAAGTATAAAATAATACAAAAGTAATGAATTTTCGATCATTTTAACGAGCAGAACAAAACAAGCACTCGATCTTTTTGTGTAATAATCCCTCAGTTCCAAAAAGATTAAAATGTAGAGGAGGGATATCACTTTCAATAGATTTAACGAGCTGGAGAGGCCAATTGCTCGGCAATCTTTTCATATTTTACAAGTCAAATGAAAAGAGCTTAAAGGAGACTCGTTTTTGAGGAACGAGTGATATTTTCGAGTAGCTGCTAATTCCAGGTAAGGTTTGGAATTTTCCAATCACAGCAGTGTCACAAGGATGGCTAACAAAATCACTCATCGCAACTATTCCTCAAAAGAGTAAACAACCAAATGGAGGGGTATGATTGGCTAAAACAGAGTGGAGGTGATGATGAGAACATGACCAAGGCTCAAAAGCTGATGATAATGCATTCGCAATGGTTATTTACCAGATATTTGTTCATTTTTTAGTGAGCTTAAACTCTGGGGGGACATTTTCTCATTTCTTAGGTTTAATTTTTAACAAGCTTGAACTTCGCATAAAAATTGCCCATGCCAGTCGCATACTAAGGATGTCTCATTGATAGTTCCATTTTTATGGAGCTTGCACCACTCAGAGCTTTGCTCCGTATCCTTTCTTTATGTAACTTAGGAACGACCAATCCTACGAGTTTAAAGGGTTCAGAATCTACAAACTAAGAAAATAAATGGTCGCTCTTCACTTGCATGCAAAAAGGGTTGCATGCCCCCAGGTATAGTGAAATAGAGTTTCCATACTACCATATAGAAGTTCTCGCATTTGCAAGATAGTTTCCATCCACATAGCAGACATAAACACTTCCCGGCTTAGTCCATTTGGACAAAGGTGATTCTAGCTCCAACCACCTAACCTTGACGAGGGTATCTTATTCCGGTCTAATACCATTTTCCTAAACAGACGGGTATCGAACTAGTCATATATCCTTCACGGAAACCTACCCTACACCCAGAGTTTCCCTTCCGAAGCAGACCGGGGTGCATGCCCCCTGGGTTTCAGTCATGGCCACCGAATTACTTGCGCTCTTTAAGTGGACGAACTGGAGATTGATGAGACATTCCTTACGTGAAAGAGAATTTAGGGATAGCATTTGACTATTAGATATGTGTGAGCCGAGGAATGAAAGCTGGTCTACGAGCTGGACCACTTGGCCTTCATGTGGAAAGCACATTACTCGAAAGAGTGAGGAGACAATGGCTCCCATGCTATAAATATAGTCATGCCCAAGGAGTATATTATAATTTAAAGGTCCTTGGACTACCATTATGTTTAGAGACACGGTTTTCCTTCTCAAAGTTATAGGCAAACTTGGAAGGATCCCTAACAGTCAACTGGTTCCTTTGTCGAAGCCTGTTAGATTTCTCATCTCAGGCAGAAGTGATGGCGAACCAAGCGCTTTCCAAGTAGCTGAGGAAAGGATACCCACAAAAGCCCCTTCATCTATGATGGTAATAACCATGACCATTCTGTAGGCTTGTACAATGATTTGAAATGGTACATTAGACGATAGACAGGGTCTACCTAGTAGATTCCAATCGAAGGAAATGACTAGGTTGCTTGGAGGTGGGACCGAATAAACGATTGGATATGACTCTGAGAAACTTCTTTCCTGCGGTAAAGGAATGGGTAGATTGTCCCCATTTTCATCGGAGTCTATGTTTACGAAAAGAATTTGAACAGTGTCGTTCTCATTCCCTTCGGTATTGTATCATCTAAAGATGGATCTTCCGAAGACAAGACTGGGTCGACTGCTGCCGTAACTTTTTTAATTTCATTTGGTGTGGATTCAGAGGGGTTATCTTCAATGATAGATGCTTTCCTTTCTGTGCAAATGAGGAGATTTGTCCCTTAAGATCTAAGGGATGCAAGGACAATCTCGATGATAGTTGTCTCCTTTGCAAATGACACATGGAGATTTAGGCTTGGACGGTGCAGTGTGTGGATTTTCGCTAGATGATGCACGGTTGCCCCTTTTTACCTTTGGCTCCTTCTTCTTTTTCTCTTTCTCCTTCCCTTTCTTCTTCTTCTCAATTACTTGGTTTTTAGCTTTACCAACTTCACCAAGCGAAGAGGAAGGAAGGGAGGGAGAAGCAAGTGAAGCAGAAGGTTGGGGGACAACTCTAGTATCACCTAGTTGTTGACTTGATTACTTAGGAATTGCAGTGGTTTGAATGACAGAGGTCGAGAAGAGCCATCTTGGCAATCCAATTGTTAGTCCTAGGAGGGACAATGTGGCCATATGAGGTGCACCAACATCTCCCCAAGAGGAGAAAGGACTAGGATTTCCTTCAAGGGGGAATCCTTGGTTGGTGGACTCCATCTTCTTCAACCTAAGACCAACGAGGGAACAGTGACATATTTCGATTAAAATAAATTTTATGACACTTTGACATAACTTGCTTTTCAATTTTTAAGAGTCGATAAAAAGCTAAAGATGACTCTAGTCGCCCTCAATTTTTAATGAGCCTTAAGTGACAAGTGCTCAAATGGACCTTTTCCTTTAAGGATTCTGAAAAGGAATGAAAGAGACTACTCTAGAAGTCTATACAGTGGGATTACCAAACCAATCGCAAAACTACGAAATACATTTTACGGTACGGCAGTCAATCTTCCCGAATGATGTGTTCAATGCATTGTGATCGATAGGGTGGCAGACACAGCTTCCTAAGGATAAAGGATATAGCCTATTGTGGTCTCCCAATATATATTCGACGGTACGTGGGAGCACAAGTCCGTACTGGAACTTGTCATCTCAAAGAGGAGGAATCACCCAACCTACAATGAAAGTAATAGTTACCAGGCTTTACGACACCGGAATACGTCTCTAACCTAGACTTCTAAATGTTGTGCATTAGGTTCCAAAGTGTTTTTATGTTCATTGAATTTATTTTACAGTTGATATTTCTGAAGAAGTTTTCCTTTCAGGTTCACCATGTGATGTAGATATACAATTCCTAAAATGCAACCTAAGATGATAAGCAATTGTTTAATATTCTTTTTGCAATGAAAATCCTAGGTACTAAGGAAAGAGAAGCGGGATTCTTTCAACATAGAGTAGAGAGCACACACTATATGCACTATCCTAAATCAAGTCAACGAGCAGTCTAAATGCAAATGCACATGCGTGTATTTGTTTTCGCTTTCTTAATGTGTGAATGACAAAAAGAATGCTAAGTACAAATCTGAATCGTTTCAGGCAACAGTACTAACGATTTTCTCTTCAAAAGATGAAAGGAAGGTAATGACGACACTTTGCGATTTTGAATTGAAAACGGCATTCGACACTTGAAAAACTATTAATTCAAATCAAATACAAGAGTAACAGTGTAATCGACCATCAAGAACAGTAGGATTATTTTCTTTGATTGAAAATGACACTTACGACACTTTCGAATCAAAAGACGACAGTTTGATTACACTACTTCTTTGTAAAGGAGAACCATAAATGGCGAACAATACATAAAAACATTTACAGTTCTTTGTACAATGGAATTTGAATCATGAAAATCCTGAATAAAGCTAAAGAGAGTGAACAAAATCCTAAATAAAGCTAAAGAGAGTGAACAAAAAACCAAAATCTGGAAGCAGAAGGAGTCTTATCTGATCATCACACCTGTAACACAGGCAAAGATCGATGCATCTCACCTACTGCACATGGGAGGTTCAATGCATCCAGATTCCCAAGAGGAGAAGGTGCGATGGTCCAGAGACGAGACTTCAACTTCATTCTTGGTCATAGTTTGCAGCTTAGTTCAGGGATTTAGGCCGAGCTAGTGATGGTCAGTAAATGCAAATCACAGGGGCTGATCTAATGAGGCTACTTGAGCCAACACCAAGGCAATTAGGATGTTTGCAAATCAATTGTTCAGTTTATAAACAAGACTCGGAGATAGACTGAAGCAGCATTGATCTACTTTGCACTTGCATAGCAAATGCAGTTCGAAGGCTAGCTGGCTTGACTTCAGGCTCTGTCTATAAGTTTATAAATCAAACAAATATAGACAAGCAAACAAGCTATTCGCTCCCCAGTGGATTTGCCATTTTGTTATCGGGAAATCTAGTGCCTATGTAGAGCTGCTAGTCCCACTAAGACAGGGAGCTATCTTAGAAACAAACAGATTAAAGTTACTTTCATTTTCCTTTACAAGAAGTAGATAGGAGAGGAGCAAAGAATACCAACCTCAATCTCTCGCTTGGTTCCTTGCTTGTTCCTTCTCCCCTCTAACTGATCTTTGCCACTCCTTCCTTGATTACTCTGCTTCAAAGAGTACCTGTAAAGTCAAAGCAGCATAATACCTTCAAAGTGCAGAGATCTCCAATCATAAACAATATAGGACCAGATATATATTGACCACACAAATGCATATATTATCAGACATACAAGAATGTGGAGGAAAACTTGAATAGCTT
>APFE030239331.1:37839-101915 GCA_000404065.3 Pinus taeda | reverse complement strand
ATCCAGCATCATCCTCCCAGCATGAAAGCCCTTCTTCACCTCATGGAAATCTTAGATCACCCAACACTATGATGTTCCACCAGGAAACCAACAACACTTCCTTACAAGATACAAGATTCCATCCTTTGGATCTCTGGGATGAGGGATCCATATATAGATGATTGCAGGGGGATGAGTCAACTTCTGGGATTTTGATTAGTGTCCTCTCTCTGATAGTTCTTGATTCCACTTGGAGATTGAAGATCTCTTACTCATCCCTGGGCGAATTCAGAGAGGCAAGTGTCACAAGAGAAGTTTCTGGAAGATTCCATGATCATCCACCTTGCAAACTGTCCCTGCCATTTGTCTACTCTCGCCCATTTCATGCATGTTTTGCATGTGGCAGGTGAGATGCAGCGCACCCTTTGCACTGAGCAGTTTGTATGGTCCAGTTTTGACCAGTTCTGTCCAGTTTTCGCTGGAGAAGTTCTGGGATATGATGTAATCAGCTGACCTTGTTCCTTTAGGGCATGATACAACACTTTTAGGGAGTCAGAAGCCCTTGGTTTATGGACATATATGATTTGGGTTGCAGTGCCCAAATATGTCTATAACAACTACCTTATATTCTTCAACCATAGCTTGTTGTCATTCTTTATATTTGACTCCCTCTTTGTACGTGGAGGGTTCAGTAAAAGCATTCATGATTAAGGAAAATTTTCCTTCATTCCTGGTGGACACCCTTATTCCTGTTTTATTTTTCTTCTCAAGCCTTACATCTTTCAAAAGTTGAACAAACCATTTTGGCAATTTGTGTGCATTTATTTGAGATTCTGAAAATTTACCATCATTATAAAGAGGATTAATGTAAATAGATGTACGTTGATCAACTGCAGTTTCTGGGGGCGAAGAATTATTATCAGAAGAACTACTGCTACTAGGATATTCTGATGAACTACCAGAAGACCCAGACTGTGCTGGTGAAGTAGATGGACTGGATGAATCATCTTCAGAGGAAGGAAAAGAAAGTTCATACTAATTTTATGAATTTGGTTAACTTTGAATGTTTCCTTTTCTTTTATATTCTTTTGTTTCCAATTTTTGAAGAAGATGTTTATTTCTTCAGCACTCTTACTCTTAGTTTCATCAAAAATGACGTCTCTGATGACAACAAATTTCCCATTTGACAGAAGCATGTACCCTTTCTTTTCATCCCAATATCCAATCATTGTGCACTTCAAACTTCGTGAGTCAAGCTTAGTTCGTTTTTCTTTTGAAACTAAAGCATAACACACAGAACCAAAAACTCTAAGGTGTTTAACTTTAGGTGTGAAACCAAACCATGCTTCATAAGGTGTGATTCCATCTAAAGAAGCAGTGGGAGACCTATTACTTAAATAAGCATCTGTCTGGATTGCTTCTACCCAATAAATAGGACTTAACTTTTTAAAAGTTAAAATAGATCTTGCCAATCCTAACAAAGTGTGATTCATTCTTTCTACTAGTCCATTTTTCTGTGGAGTGTAGACATTTGTAAGATGTCATTTGATCCCTCTGAAATAACTTTAAAATTCATTTGAAGTGAATTCTCCTCCATTGTCAGTTCTAAGAGTGCCAATCTTTTCTTTGACTTCATTTTCAACAAGTTGACAAAAAGTTTTAAACTTTTCATGTGGGTCTGTTTTATGATTTAAGAATTGAACACATGTCATTCTGTTGAAATCATCAATAAAGAGTAAGAAATATTTGCAACCTCCTAGAAAGCCTTGCAAGGGTCCATAAATGTCACTATGTACTAATTGCAAATGCATGTTTTCTCGCCATTAGCTTGTCGGGAAAGGTTCTCGACTTTGTTTTCCATAAATGCAAGCTTCACATCTTGCATTTTCTTTATTGAATGTAGGAAGTCCCTTAACCGTTCCTTATTTTTGTAGTTGAGAGAGACTGTCAAAGTTTAGATGTCCACATCTCACATGCCATAATTTGATAGGTGAAATGTTTGTGTTGGTTGCCCCTACAAAGTCAAAATTCCTTGGAAGAACTATTCCTTTCATTCGTAACAGTTTTCCATATTCATATCTTGTCCTCACTATTTTCATCTTCTATTTGATTGAATTAATTTTAACTAGGCCATCCTCCAAAACCACTTGATGTCCATCTTGTCGGATTTAGACTTAAGACAAAAAATTCTTTTTAAAGGTGGGTACATACCATACATTTGAAATCAATCTTTCTCCAATGTCAGGAAGATAAACTTCAACGACGCCTTTTCCATAAGGAGTATGTTTTGTATCATCAACAAGAAAGATTGAACTAAGGTGGCATGGTTGGTAGTTCCAAAAGAAGTCTTGTCAAAAGTCATGTGCTGAGTTGCTCCTGTATCTAAAATCCATGCATCTTCATAATCACTTTGAAAAAAATTGGAAACTAATATTGTTGATTTTGATCTTTGACTTGATTTGAAGACATATTCTGAATCATCATTATCTCAATCAATGGAAAATTGATTTGTGTTTTGATGGAACTTTGGAATTTTATCAATGGAAGTTCTACAGTATTCTGCAAAATGGCCCACTTTGTTACATCTTCTACATACAATTTGATTCAAGTCTCTGCCTCTTCCTTGATACTGTCCTCTGCCTTTGATTTAACCTCTATTTTGAGTTGGTTCTCTGCCTTGAATTTGACCTCTTCCTTGATTGTTCCTCTGCCTTGAAAGTTGCCTCTATTTTGAAAGTTTCCTCTGCCTTGAATGTTTCCTCTTCCTTCAAAGTTTCCCATATTTTGGCTTCTTCCACGACCTTGTCCACTATGTGCTGCTAGTTTTGGATTGAAATTTCCTCTTCTTTTAGAATTTTCAGTTGAAGATTTACTTGTGCTAGCTTTTGTGAAGAAGACATCTTCCCCTTGTTTCTTCTTCCCAGAAGTTTTGTTGTGTTGAGCTAATATCTCACTTAGCTCATCAAACTTTAATTTATCTAACTTTCCAGTCACTTGTGGAGTTTCCAAAAAATGAGTGTAAGAAGAAATCAATCCAAAAATTAGAATTGTGGTCTTGACACTGTCATCTACTGGTGGAAATACGGATTTTACTATTTCTTGCTTAATACTTTTAAGCCTGGAGATATACTCAAGGGCATCTCCTCCTTCAATTAGTTTTTGTTGAAGCAATTTAAGTTGTAGATCAATCTCTTTTTATTCAGGTTGTGTATCAAATAGATCATTGAAAGTATGCAAAGCAGACCATGCATCGGAGGCATTTTCAATATGAATAGACATCTTATCATTAACTGAATACTTTATAAGATCTAGTGCCTTGACATTTTTAACTTCCCATTTTGCAAGTGAAGCTACATCTGTGGGTTTATTTGGCTTAATGTCTCCATCACGTATGTCTTGCCACAATTCATTATATATTAGAGTGCTTTCAATGAGATGTTTCCATGTTTTGTATGATTTTACCCCTTCAAGCTTATCAGAATCAGAGAACAGATTAATTAACTTCGACATTGTAGTTTTGAAGCTTTGCGCCAAAAAGAATCTAGCACAAGAAAAATATGAGCAACACATCACACGAAACACGCCATGAAAAAACGATCTATCGGGGCTTGGCCTTGACCCTCGTATAGTCGTTGAATTAGAAAAATGATTGAGATTTGCACTTGGCTCTAGTCAATTTCTCTTAAGAATTTTACAATGAAATCTTTCAAAATTTAACTGATTTACAATCCCATGCAAAGTTTTATGAAATGTGTTCTCTAACCCCCCCTCAAAATAAAAAATTACTTTGAGTTACAATATCACACTTATCTCTCCAAAATAAAAAATTACAGATAAAATCCCCTTATTGCTCCAAAATTTTACTGGCCCAAACATTTACAAATAATAAATTCCCAAAATACAAAAACTCACCATATCTCTCCAAAATAAAATATGCCTTATCTCTCCAATAAAAATTTTACAAAAATTAAAAAAAAAAAAAAAAAAAATCCTTATCTCTCCAGCAAAGGCTTTTTCACTTCTTCGTTTCAACTTTACACTTACTGAAAAAAACACTGTAAGAGGCTAGATTTATTTTTTTTTACTCATTGTCCTCCACATTGGCTGCTAGGCCGCATTGGTTGGCTTCTCTGATCTATGATACCAAAGTTCCCATAACACTAAGAGTCCAAGACCTAGGCATACGAGAGTTCCCTGGACCAGGCTTGGAAAATTCAACAACAACTTTTTGGTCAAAGCATCGCCTTTTGGACAGTACAACACCACGGAGCATGTCCTCACAGCATTTTGCAACACATCATTGATCTAGAGCACATTTCCCTTCACACTTGACCGTTGTAGGCTTCCAATTATTTTGACTTCCAACCACATCAACATGTTGTATATTAAAATTTCTAAAGTAATTCCCAACAGAGCGCCAATCCAAAATAATCCGAGAGGAACATTACTTATTAATAAAATTAGAAATAGAAATGAGGTGCACACCACCGAAGCAAGATACCACAACAAATTTCATTGAAACAACACTAGATCTACTCACTCACTCGACGAGAAATTCAAAAACACACCCATGCATACCAGAGTGCCACTTTTGTTCGAGGAAGTGGAATTTATTCCTAATGACGGGTCTCTTTATTATTACATACATATCTTGCCTCAATAGAAACAGATTCTACACAAGTGTTATGAAAAATTGGCAGGGTTCTGAACAAAACCTGAGGTTGTTTTCCGTGGAGTGTTTTCTGGGAACATTTTTAGGCCATAACTGGAAACAAGCTTGCTTTATTTCTTGGAACGATTGAAGAAAATGTCACACAACAATGTAGATGTCTCTTAATAGCATGTTTCCCAAAAATAAGAAAATTACACACAACAATGTAGACATCTCTTAGTAGCGTGTTTCCCAACAACAATCAAATTTTCACACTCAACTGAAAGTAGCTACATGCAACAAGAATCAAACATACACACCCTCTAGAAAATGATCTCGTTGATGTTGTTGATGCAAGAGTTGTTCGGGTGGAAGTTGATCTGAATGGATCCTCTTCAACAGCAATGGAGACTATCGGTGGTGCCACAATCATCCATTGATAAATTCAATGGAGTTTTCCAAAAACTTGTAGAGCTGGAATCTCCTCCTCACATCAGTTGCATTATTGATGCTCTGATACCACAATAATGGCAGAAGTGTCCTCACACACACAATTTTATTAATCAGAAAAGAAATTACATATTGATTTTGTAAGCTTTTACACACACACACACCAACACTATTGTAATCAGGAGAATGAACTATATATAAGCTTTATTTCCTAACCTATTCTAGTTACAGACTACTTATATAATTAACAAGTGTACATTTACAATAAATTCCATTCTAACCAATCTATTAACTCTACACCTAAATTGGAGTCTAAGATATGACATTATTCTAGATGTCATATCTTTTAGAACAATATTCTATTTCTAAGTGCCTCCAATATTTAATTAAATATTATAAATAAATAAATATTCTATCCTAACTTTGTGAACTATGAATTTTGTATTTTGGATCATCCAAGAGTTAGGGGATTGGTTGCACTCTGCTAATCATACACTTGAAACTTGAGGAGATGGTTCTTTTTGTGGCAAAGGTGGAGGAGGCATGGGAGGTTGGGGCGTTAGTACCGAAGGGTATGGAGTATTCGGTGGTGCATAACGATAGAAATGACTCATGATAATGTTGGGATAACTAAGTGGAGCAATAGTTGGACCTAGCATTGACTAATGTGTATGGTCATATGCATATGACATGCTTGTACCTTGGTAAGCATTGACATGTGAAGGCTCAGGATAGTGATAGGTGTAAGCGGAACTGGTCCCCCTTGGGTTTGACCATAACTCATATGAGGTTGAGGATATGGTGGAGATTGAGGGTGTGAGATGTATCCATCGATAATGTTAGTGGAATGATATGCCCCTAGTGCATTAACAGCACCAAGGTGAGCCATATCCATAAGGAGAGTATAAACATAATCTTATTGTGCATAGATCAAGTCATATTTCAAAGATATCTAGAGCGCTTCTTCCTCAGAGTGGGGGAGGTGAGAGACAAAATATTTACCTATGGGAGACAAAATAATTCTAAAGAACCAATCCTATAGACACAATATTCAAATTCAGGGGCCCTACACATGTTCCTCCTTCTGCATCATTCTTGAACATGTTCAGATAGGTGGGTGGTAGAATTTTGATGGAAAGAAGTCAAGAGTTCAGTATCTATGTCATATCATAGAGGTAGCTAGAAATTGGAAATAAAACCTTAAGCGAGAGTCATGAATGTGGAACGGAGTCTTAAGTGATAGAATTAGATGAACACCACCTATGAAAAGAGCGAACATGATTTGTGGGATCTTCTCCAAGATTACCTTCGAACTTGGGGATGTCATAAGGAATTTTGGTACGCATAGAAGACCAATTGGGGTCATGGAGAAGAGGATTGTTGACGAGCTAATTAAAATTAGGGAGGCTCAAACCAACCATATAGGGGAGCAATGGGAGGTTAGTAACCATATCAACAAAGATTCCTCCAGTGGGGTTACCCTGGTTACCACCTTGGTTTCTGTCACCCACGTTGGTGTTTTACATGGTGGAGGTATAGGGTTGGCAAGATGTAGAAACAAAGGAATAACTGGAAGAATTAGAAGGACTATAGTTAGTATGGGGACTCAATGGAGGACTAGGAGAATGAGCTCTAACTTGACTGGGAGGAGTAATATGTCCTAAAGAAAAATTGGGGCAAAGGCCATGAAGTCTCCAGGAAAAATGCCAAAGGGGCACAATCATGTCAAGATAATGATGACTCAATAGAGTAAAGGGTAATGATAGGAGAAAAAAGTAACAAAAAGCAAGCAAACACTAGTGCAGTGGTGCAAATGCGAACTAACTATTTTAATATGCTACTCTAATTCAATCATATATGTCATATCAAAGAAAAAATTACCTCTAGCCTGTAGGTGATATAAATCCTCAAACAAATCTTAGATCTACTATTTGAGATGGTCTTCCAAGAGACTTCTTATGGGATGGAATCTGATCCCCGTAAGCAGAGTTTTCTAGAGAAAGATGGGGTAAGGAGGCAGTTGTCGCCCACATCTAGTCCTAGAAGGTGTTTCCCTATTAGTGGTCACTAATATTACCTTCATCCCACGGGGGTGGTTGAGTCTTGATATTCTTGGTGATAAGGCAAAGAATGATATTCCCTACCACAGGTTAGGTAGCCCCAAGGAGAACCACTCACATGATGACCTAGCTTGACCCCCTCTGAATCAGGTTTTTTTATGCACTCCAGCTTTGTACCATGGTATGGTGATGGATTTTAATCTCCCTAAAATGTAAACAAGCTATTTATCAATGTAAGTGATAAATGGGTTTTATTGGAAGCATATCCCATCGATTCTACAACTAACTACACAGATTGTTTGGCCCTGATGCCCAAGTGGGCTTAATCTGTATGAGTTAAATTATTTAAGGTGTAGTTTTTCAAGTCTTGGATTTGCAGTGTTAACCAAAATCACATTATTTTAGGGTGTGTACAAGTGTGTAATAAATGTGTTCAGTGGATAAGTTAATTGAGTATGTTTTAGGATGTCATGTGTTGCTGAAAAACTTTAAATAATGTTGAAAATGAACAGTAAAATAAACATCCAATCCTATCACAGAAACCCCCACCCAAAGAGGCAAACAAGAAAAAAATAGAGAGGTGGAAAATAAGCTACTCAAACAAACATTTATGGCCAAAAGATCTAAGGTCAAAGGGACTAAGATATAGAGGTAATAATCTATTGTAAATGATGCAAAAGACCATCAAAGAACATAGGGTAAACAACTAGTAAATGGCAAGCAAATGGCTTCAAAATGGAGGATACTCAAGAGAATCCTATGGAGGAAATCCAACACTAGATTCAAAGTGGAGTAAATTGTTGTAAATAAGTGTCTAAATGGATTTTTATAACCTTCCAAAAAGACTGAAAAACAATGGTTGGGACTACTACAAACTAGACTCCTCACTTTAGAAACCCTTTTCCTAAATGGTGGAGGTGTACTCTAAACCCTAGGGGGATTTTTACTTCCTCAAGAAGTGTTTTCTAATCATATATAGGCATAGCTATGACACAGGAAATATAGAAAGCCCTCCCTAAAACATAGGCAATAGTCACTGAAAAAGTTTGAAAATTTCTGGATATATATATATATATATATATATATATATATATATATATATATATATATACATATAGACACACAGATATATATATATATATAGATAATAACATATATATACATACATAATACACTATACATGCACATACATACATACATACATATATAAATATATATATATATATATTATATATAATATATATATATATATATATATATATATATATATATATATATATATATATATATATATATATCTATATTATATTATATATATATATATTATATATATATATATATATATATATAGAATGTGTGTGTGGGTGTGTGTGTGTATGTATGTATCTATAATATATATATATATTTATATATATAGAGAGAGAGAGAGATTCTAGAAATTTTCATTAACTTTTTTTATGACTGTTGCTATATATAAATGTATGTATGTATGTATGTATGTGTAATATATCTATATATATATATATATATAGATGAAAAATGCATAACACAAGTACTAACCTGTAAAGTGCGTTGGGATACAATTTAGTGGTTGAAAAGTGCATTGGGACATATAAAAGAGCTTAATAAATGTGTTTTATTCCCGCAACTCTCACTCATCATATTTCACCTAGATAGTGTTGTCTCCTACTCGGTTGGTACCTGTGACTTGTTGTTATAGACATATTTGGGAATTGCAACCCCAATCGCATATGTCAATAGACCAAGGGCTCTTAAACCCCTAAAATTTTTGTTTCACACCCTAAAGGATCATGGTCAATTGATTACATCATTTCCCAGAAGTTCCACCTGAAAAACTACTCAAAACTGGCCAAAACTAACCCATACAAACTACTCCTTGGTCAAGGTGTGATGCATCTCACCTATTACACACAAGGGGTGCAATGCATATTGAAAAGGCTTCTGTAGGGTGTAATGGGCGAGAGTAGACAAATTGCAGAGATAGTTTGCTAAGTGGAAACCTAGAGAATCTTCTAGAAACTTCTCATATGACACTTGCCTCTCTGAATTCACCCAGGGATGAGTAAGGGATCATGAAATCTCCGAGTGGAACCAAGAACTATCAGTGAAATGACACTAATCAAAAACCCAAAAGCTGACTCACCACCCTGCAAATATATATATATGGATCCCTCATCACAGAGATTAGAAGGCTGGAATTTTGTAATCTGTAAGGAAGTGTTGTTGGTTTCTCTTTGAGACATTGTATTGTTGGGTGATCTAGCTTTCATGAGGTGAAGAGGGCTTTCATGTTAGAAGGATGATGTTGGATCAGACATCTAGGTTGTAATCCTCTCTTCTACTTCTACTATCAATAAAGTTATTTGAGTTTTCCTCCATATACTTGTGTATTTATGAATCTTGTATTTGTGTATACAATTGTATGGTTATTGTACCTCTGATTATACATTGTTTATGGTATCATAGATCTCTATGCTTTGATGGTTTCTTGTTGCTTTGCCTCTACAGGTGTTCTTTGAAGCGGGACAAGTGAGGAAGGAGTGGCAAGCTCTATCAAAGGAGAGAGAAAACAAGAAAGGATCCAAGTGAAAGATTAAGGTTGGTTCTCTCTGCTTCTCTCTTATCTATCTTCCATAAAGGAAAACACAAGTTACTTTGAATTGTTCGTTTATAAGATAGCTAGCCATCTTAGTGGGACTAGCAGATTTGAATAGACAATAGTTTTCCCAAAAACAAAATGGTGACTCCACTATGGAGCAAATAGTTTGTTTGTTTTTTACTATTGTTTGCTTTATAAACTACAGATGGAACCTAAAGTTAAGCCAGCTAGCCTTCAAACTGCTTTTGCTATGCAACTGCAAAGTAGATCAACGCTGCTTCAGTAAATCTCTGGGTTGGTTTATGAACTGAACATCTGACTTGCAAACATCCTAAGTGCCCTGATGGTAGCTCAATAACCTCATAAGATCATACCCCTATACTTTGTGTTTTCTGTCTATCATAGCTCAGCCTAAATCATTGAACTTAGCTGCAAATTTTGAGCAAAAACCAAGCTCAGTCTCGTCCCTGGTCCATCGCATTGTCTCTCATTGGAAGTCTGGATGCATCGCAACTCCCGTGTGCTGAAAGTGAGATGCATCCCTGTTTCCCTTAAGGACAAGTGTGGTGATTGAATGAGACTGTTTCCCTCTCTAGAATTTGGTTTTTCCTTCATTGTTTTATGCTTTATTCATTAGTTTTGCTCCCTATGATCAATATATCATTGTTGAAGCCTTCTTCCTTTACATTATTTAGCCTCCATCGATAAGGAATTCTGAAATTTTTTTATGTATTTTTCATGATTTACAGTCCTTCTTTGCAAAAAGTTTCTTAATCAAACTGTCGTCTTTTGATTCCAAAGTGTTGTAACTGTCGTTTTGAGTTAAGAAAAAGAGTGTCATAAAGTCTTCCTCTTTTAGATAGTCGATTGTACTTTTTCCATTGTATTTGATTTGAATTGTCAATATTTGAAGTGTCAAAAACAGTTTTCCATTCGAAGTCGAAAGTGGCGTCTTAGTCTTCCTTTCGTTTTGAAAAGAAATCGTTAAAGTGTCGCTTTGAAGAAATTAGTTTAGATCTGTACTTAGTTTTCCTTTTTGGCATTCACACATTAAGGAAATGGAAAAACAAATACATGCATGTGCATTTGCATTTAGACTGCATGCGGAAAATGATTTAGGAAAAGTGCATTTAGTGTGTGCTCTCTGCTCTATGTTGAAAGAATCATACTTTTCTTTCCTTAGTAGCTAGGATTTTCATTGCCAAAAGAAAAACAAATGACTATTTATCATTTTAGATTGAAAATTTAGGAATTTTACATCTACATCACGTGGTGAACCTTGAAAGGAAAACTTCTTAAGAAATATCAACTTTAAAATAAACCTCAATGAACATAAAAATGCTTTGGAACCTAACACACAATAGCTAGAAGTCTAGGCTAGAGATGTATTCCAGCGTCGTAAATCCTGGTAACTATCATTTTCATTGAAGGTTGGGTGATTCCTCCTCTTTGACACGACAAGTTCCAGTACAGACTTGTTCTCCCCGTACCGTCGAGTATATATTGGGATACCACAATAAGTTGATATCCTTTATCCTTAGGAAGTAGTGTCTACCACCCTATCGATCACAATGCACTGAACATAGCATTTAGGAAGATTGACCGCCATACGTAAAGTCCTTGGTAATTTCTCTTTAATTTACGACCAAGGTTTATATTGCCATTTTGTGATTGGTTTGGCAATCCCTCTATCTAGATTTCCAGAGTAGTCACTATCTTTCCTTTTCGACTCCCTAAAAGAAAAGGTCTATCCGAGCACTTTTCACTTCAGTCTCATTAAAAATCAGAGGTGACTAGAGTCATCTTTATCTTTTTTTCGACTCTTAAAAATTGAAAAAGCAAGTTGTGTCAAAGCATCATAAAATTCATTTACTTCGGAATAACATTTTCCCCTATTTAATTTTGAGTTGATCAAGTAATCCACAATCATGGAAGAAAGTCAATCAAAACCATGTTGTTCATAGAGGCTAACGAGTCAATCATCTTTGACTCTGGAAACAAAGCCATTATGGGCCAAACAATCTCGTTTAACTGGGTTGAAATCTCCTGATTTATTTGAAACTTGTGTTTCAGCATCATCAGAGACTCCAGTTACTCCAATTATTTCTGGTACCCCTGCCTCTACAGAAGAAGTTATGTAGTTACAAGAGGACATTAGAACTGATCCTAGTGTAACAGTAAACACTTCTATTCCTGAACCAGGTCCATCTAGGGCTTATTTGGAAGATGTCATCCTTCCAGCATCTGTTGCTGCAGAGACTATACCTTCTTCGACACCAGAAATATTTTACGGACCTGACGATCTACCTCTTCCACTTGGATTGATTGCTATAGAAGATATTGTAGAGGATCTTCCATCCAATACCCCATTTCATTTTGGAACTGGGATCCACTTATATCCTTCTACTACAAAAGTTAGTTCTTTCAATCATCCTTCATCGCAAGTTCCTGTCGAATCGCTAGGAAATCTTTTGGATAGACTAGATATGTCTGAACAACCATCAACATCTAGGACTATGTCATTTGATATAGCAGTAGCAAAGCCTCCCACTACTACTACAACAATGTTTGCTGGTATACCATCTGTCCCAACTAGTTCTCAACCACTAGATGGAGTCCACCCAGGGACTGTTTCGACATCATGGTCTATTCCTATTTATTCTTCCCGAATCTTATCTGGAATTTCTTATGTTGAGACTCAGTAAATTGATCCTTCACATCAGTATCAATTTGGGAAGTCCAGTCTCCAAAGACCGATTTATCCTTTGAACACTGGATTTCCACCATATGGGGGGCAGTATGCCTTTTCATTGTTCCCTCTGGGAGAGAAACTATATGAGAGTTCACAACAAAATTCGGGTCAACCTGGAATTGCATCCAGTCGTTGGGTACCAATACTGCCTCAACAGCCAAGAGTTGTATATTCAATGCAACCAAAACAACCTGTGTCAAACATTCCCACTACACTAGCTATTGTGACGGTGTCTCAAGTACAAGCGTTGCCTGTTGTATGTCATCCTCAAGTCTCTCAGGTCATAATACAATAACCTCTTGTCTCCACGACTCTATCACAACCGCACATTAGTGGCTCCTTAACTAAAGCGACTCAAGCTCAAATGTGTACTATCACCCCTCATCTTGGTCAAACATCCAATACTGGACAACAAAAAATGGTCCAACAACCATGGATGGTACAATATCACCAACTACAATTCCAACAGGCTTACCAAGGACCTGAGTAACAAAGCTTTGCAGGTAATGGGCAACCGTATGTTCAAAACGTTACCAAAAGTCATAATATAACGGTTATGCCCATCAACCTTATCGAAGTTATCAGCATCAAATACATTATGCTGGTATGCAAAGAACCATTTCTCAGGTAATCCCATCTTATCCTGGGTATGCTTCACCAAACCTGAATCAAGAGTTACCTTTCATAGCAACTTTAGAATTACCAAATCTAAACCGGCTAACAAATGATCCAATTTCTTACACCCCTTGGTGGCCAGCGATTCCTCATAAACTTCCGTCAGATATTCCTAAATGCAATGGAAATCTAGGTGAAGATCCATCAAATCACATAATGACCTTTCATTTGTGCTGTTCATCCAACACCCTCAATGATGATTCGATTAGGCTTCACCTATTTCAATGAACGCTAATTGGTCCCACAGTGAAATGGTACATCGAATTGCCTAGAGATTTATTCGATAACTTCAGCACCCTTGCCACTACCTTTTTAACCCATTTTCAGTTACCCATAAGGTACGAAAGAGGAACGAAGCTCCTTACCAATTTTAAATAGACAATAGCCACTCACATATCTAATCATATTCATGAGTGGCAACGGTGTCGTCGAATGGTAAAGACATATGTTCCTAATCAGCTTCTAGCTGAATGGTTTATTAAGTCATTGTTACTTTCTATCACAGAAGATGTGTCCAAGGGAGGAGTCATCACTGAAGAGCAAGTCATTTCTTGTGCACAATATCTAGACTTGATCTATACTTAGTCTGGCACGCTCTATGACAAAATTCCTAATGCTCCTAGACCATAATTTTTTGTTCCTCCTCCTCCTAAATCAAACAAGGACACTCATGCCGGCGACGGCGTGACTGGCACCTCAAGTACGCAAACCACAAAGGTCCCATCTGGTAAGGCCCTTTCAGTTTCCAGTAAAAAAGCAAATGACAAACTTCCTGCCTCGAAGGTTAATGTCATGTCGTCTGACAAAGGCAAAGAACCGAAGCAACCAGGGGGAAATAAGAAAGAGAAAAACAAAAATAAGAAATAGGAAGATTCGACTCCTGAAAAATCGTTTGAAAACCCTACTGGGAGAAAGAAACCTACTCAACCATGTTTCATATGTGATGAGGACCATTATATGAAATATTATCCACATTGAGCTGAGGTCACGAAGTTCTTCAACACTTCAAGAACCTCGGCGGTATTGACTGACCCATTTCCAAACCCAGAAACCAATCTGGTTGCTATCGATCATGCTTCCCCATCCCAAGTGCTTATGTTGTCCATTTCAAAACAACAAAATGATGCTTTGATATCAAAAAGGAATAAATATTATGAGAATCCATAGTCATCGAACAACAAGGCTACAGATCAACCCAGTAGTTCGACAACAACTTCGCTAGAAGTTGTTCCACCCATCATTCCTGAATTAACTATAAATCTACCTAAGGGAGTAGTACATAAATCGACATTTACTCCTCATGCCTGAGTAGCACAGAATTATAATATAGTGGAAGATCTGGCTCAATCGCCATCTGCTATGTCAACACTTGAAGTACTGCAAAATTTCCCCTCCCAAAAGCAGGCTCTGTTATCAGTAATAGGTGGGATTGACCCAGCGGATTCCAATCTTGTGGCCTTCAACCATAAATGATACGAACCTCAGTTACCGGCCCAACTCACTTTCCTTATACAGGTAAAAACCCTCAATAAAACTATTCATCAAACAATTATTGATGATGGGGCATCTACCTGTATTATGTCAATGAGTTGCTGGAAAACTTTAGGCTCGCCACCCTTGTCACAATCATCAACGACATTAAAAGCATTCGATGGAACAACATACACACCATATGGGATTTTAAGTAACTTGCAAATTGAACTGGGGGGCAAGACAGTGGAAATTGAAGTCAAGGTCATTAATGGAAACCTTTACTCCAATATCCTACTGGGTAGGCCCTGGATTTATGCTATGGTTGTCGTTGTGTCAACATATTTTATAAATATTGCATTTCCATTCCAAGGTGGAATTACAATCGTTGAACAACTAACCTTTTTCCCCAATAGTTCACAAGCTACTAGAAGCATTCCATTGTTCCATGGAAGTTCTCAATCACTTCAAAATGTCAGAGTAGGTCTCCTCAAAAACCCTTCCTTAATGGGTACTTTTGCGCTCCTGCCTCGGAGTAATCTAGCGGAAGTGGCCACAGTGGAAACCTATCATATGATATCTTCTACATCATCAAAGATTAAGAAGAACTCTGACCATTTTGATACTATGGGTCACCAAGGATGGTTCTTGTCTTGTGTCGACCTCGTTACAAAATGAAACAAGGGTTAGGAGGATGGTTCTTTTACTGTGTGAACCTCATTAAAAAATGAAACAACTCCCTTTCCAAATCAAGTCTTTGATTACGATCTTGTAAAATCCAAGTCAAGTCTTTCAAAGATCTCCAAGGTAAACCTCCATTCCAACCACTGTGTTGAATTTAATGAAGCTTGGGGGGCATGCACCTCGATTTGTGTCATTATGTTGGGGGCATGTGAACTTATAAAAAAAATAGTTTTTCGTTTTAAGATTGTGTAAACATAAAAATGAATCTAAGCACATGTTGGCACAAGGTTCAAGCTCATTAAAAAATAAACCCGCCTTTCAGTAAATAACCTTTGTGATTGCATTACTATCAGCCTTTTCAGCCTTGGTCGTGTTCTTACCATCACCTCCACTCTTTTAGCCGATCATACGCCTCCACTTGATTATTTACACTTTTGAGGAATAGCTGCGACGAGTGATTCTATTAGCCACCCTCTTTACACTGCTATGTTTGAGAAGTTCCAAACTTACCTGGAACCAGTTGCTACCCGAAAACACAGTTGTTGGAGTTTCCTTTTTGTCCCTTTTCAAAATCTCTAAACATGAAAAGGACTGAGTTATATTTGTCACTAAACTCGTTAAAACAATAACGAAAAACTTGTCCATCTGGACAAGAGCGAGTTTCACTTTCGCTAGGCTCGCTAAAACATAGTGACAGGTTTGCCCGAAGGGAAAATTATAGGGCAAGCATATGTTATCCTCCTCAAGCTTGATAAAAATAAAGAGGTACTAGTCAACAATGACTGGGGAGAAAGGGAAGAAAACTTGAAGAACCTCATTGGTAGCAGGTCGCTCTTGAACATGACACTTTCACTCCATCATCATGATTGAGTCGGGTTGGGTTATTCCATTCACCGGTCTCATCACCATTGGTCATCTGTACCATCCATTTTTGGGGTTAACGCTACCAATCTAGTTCAGTACCACCGATATGTTTAAGAGAAGTCACTCAGAGAATTCACCAACCCAAGTAACACCTCATCTACTACAATACCTTCACTCTCCATTTTTCATGACCACCATTCCTGAACCTTGTATCATCATATCATTTTCACCTCCACAAAATCATTTGCTTCGTTTCATGTCATAGATGTGGGATTCATTAAGGCCCTCCTACGATGGGTCACTTCTTGTCGACATCAGCTCATTATCCAAGAATTTGACTTAGGAATGACCCTTTCAGTACTTTGAATCTTGCATGCCTCAATGGCAAGTTTCTCACTTCCGGCGACAGGTTTACATCAATGGCCTTCGACCAAAGGATTTTGCGTGTTGTTCAACATCGACTCATATATTCACACCACGTGAATTGTACTGTAGAACCTTGAGGGTCATTATCATTATCTGTGATTCCTCTTGTGCCTGTTAACAACTTACATCATTGGCTGGTAATCAGGCAATGTCTTTCCATGTTCGACTTCAGAACATCTTTTCACATGGATTCACTTGTACAACAGGCGAAGATTGAACGAGTTTGAAGACCCCGGATCTAGTTTCATCCATCCGAGTTGCGATATATTTAGGAAAATAAAGATAACAAATGTACTCCATAGCTTCATAGATGATCATCCAAGCTAAGGGATGATGGCTCTTCAAGAATAACCAATCTGCAACAATAGACGATTGTTTGTCCTATGTACATGAAAATGAATTTATAAAGCTGAGCATGGGAATGCCCGCCTCAGCTAGATTATGAAAATAATATGAAGATAATGTATTGTATTGTATCTTATTACAGGTCACCTTCCAGTTCAAAAAACCTCGGATCCTCATGATAAAGCATTTCACCCGACATCAGAAGATTTACGACCTCATGCTTTAGGGGGAAACTATTATAGACATATTTGGGCACTACAACCCCAGCCACATATGTCAATAAACCAAGGCTCTTAAACCCCTAAAAGTGTTGTTTCATATCCTAAAGGATCGTAGTCAACCAATTACATCATTTCCCAGAAGTTCCACCTCAAAAAACTACTCAGAACTGGCCAAAACTGACCCATACAGACTGCTCCTTGGTCAAGGTGCGATGTGTCTCACCTATTACACACGGGGGGGTGCGATGCATACTTAAAAGGCCTTCTATAGGGTGCGATGGGCGAGAATAGACAAATGGCAGAAACAGTTTGCTAAGTAGAAACCCAGAGAATCTTCTAGAAACTTCTCATATGACACTTGCCTTTCTAAATTCGCCCACGGAAGAGTAAGAGATCATGAAATCTCCAAGTGGAACCAAGAACTATCAATGAAATGACACTAATCAAAAACCCAGAAGCTGACTCACCCCCCTACAAATATCTATATATGGATCCCTCATCACAGAGATCAGAAGGCTGGAATTTTGTAATCTGTAAGGAAGTGATGTTGGTTTCTCTTTGAGACATTGTATTGTTGGGTGATCTAGCTTTCATGAAGTGAAGAGGGCTTTCATGCGAGGAGGATGATGCTGGATCAGACAGCTAGGTTGTAATCCTCTCTTCTAATTCTACTATCAATAAAGTTACTTGAGTTTTCCTCCATATACTTATGTGTTTATGAATCTTGTATTTGTGTATACAATTGTATGGTTAATGTACTTCTGGTTCTACATTGTTTATGGTATCATAGATCTCTATGCTTTGATGGTTTCTTGTTTCTTTGCCTCTACAGGTGTTATTTGAAGCGGGACAAGTGAGGAAGGACTATCAAAGGAGAGAGGAAACAAGCAAGGAGCCAAGTGAAAGATTAAGGTTGGTGCTCTCTGCTTCTCTCTTATCTATCTTCCATAAGGAAAACACAAGTTACTATGAATTGTTTGTTTCTAAGATAGCTACCTGTCTTAGTGGGACTAGCAGATCTGAATAAACACTATTTTTCCCGGAAACACTTGTGGAAAGATGCAAAACCCCAACAAAAACAATTGTTTTTCCTGAAAAGAAAGGAGATCTAAAAATAGAAACTGAGAGGCTAAAAATAGTTGGAAAAACACTGAAGAGAGACGGAAGAATAGTCACCAAGGTTCTGAATTACTATAGTAATGGAGTCTTCCTTTTCTAGCATAAATATTTTGGAAAAGTGTACCAAAAATACTTCACTTAATTATTGGTAACAAGTGACCTAACAACAGAAAATGGTTTCTTCTAGGCTTCATTTCTGCAAAAACATGATAAAACCCTGCAAGAAAATATCTGATGCATGTCCAAAACATATAGTAGCATTACAAAAAAGTGCAATAACCCAATAAAAGGACTTTAAATGAATAATATTTTATTAAAAACACCTGGTGAGGAAGATTCACAACATGGTTCTGTAAATCCACCTCTGTGGGATGGGTCCTTTTGATGTCTTTGTGCTTCAACGATTTGTTTCTCTTTCAATATGCAGAAAACCCAAAAGCGAGATGGAACTCAAGTGGGATATCCAATGCCATAAGATGATAATGATCATGGTGAAGAGTGAATGAGAAACCTTCTTATTTATAACAAAGTATGGAGATTAATTAGGAATTGGAAAATAATAAAATATTATTGACCAAATCAAAATCTAACCATTAGGAATATTTTATTATATTTTTGGGAGAGGGAAAATATACTCAACATGGTCAAATATCTTTATTTAGAAAATGGTTGAAGTAATTAGCAAATAAAATGATTTATTAATTACTCTGTGAGAATTAAGAAAAATGTGAATTTGAAATAATTATTAAATAATGGTTTAACTATTATTCCAAAAATAAGAATAACGAATAAATAGTGATTGATTAATTATTTCAAGATAATTTAGTCAAATGTGACAAGGAATAATTATCAAATAATGATTTAATAATTATTCCTAGAGAATATTAAATAAACGTTGATTTATATAAATATTCTTACGGGGTTTTTTAATTTTAAACAGAAATAATTTTAAAAAAAAAAATTACTAAATTATTTCTTATGGTAAAATTAATCCTACATGGCCTATTTCGATCCACCTAGTTAGAAATGGCTAGGTGATCATTTTTAGGTGATAACATCTAGTTTGATAACTCCTTCTATAAGTGACACCACTGAAACACTTATCTTTCTGACTCGTCAAATATCTATCAAAGGTTGCCTCACAAACCCAATAGATTTCCAAGAACATGCTCTCATACCACTGTAAGATATCCCTTTAGGAATAACTTAGGAAAAACCATGAAGTTTATGAGTTTATCTACTTTTATTCACTGTGGTGTTCTGGCAAACAGTTGGTAGACAATCTATTGTAGGTGTGTTTCTTTGTTTTTGGGTTAAAATCAGTATAAAATGCTCTGGTAAGCCCTTATGAAAGTACCTTAGAACAACATCACAATATTTGTATCTATTACAACAAGAGTAAACACCTCTTGTACATTAATGATAGCTATAAATAACATCATTCTTCAATGATACATTTCTTAAAGGGTTGCACAGTAGCTTTTGTAGAGGCTCATAACCATATCATTGCATCGATAAATGATAATACAAACTTCAACAAAAAATAAAAGCTAGTTTATATCTTATCCATGAAGATGTTAGCCTACATTTAGCTTCAAAAGATCCAAACTAGTTACATGTCGGTGCTCATCCACTTCTCACCATTAACACATCCACAAGAGTATACTTTGTCAACTGGATAGAATATAGTCCCTTCTTCAATGACAAATAAATGGTAACTTGGCCCAATTTTAAGTAGGATAAAGCTCATTGATCATTATCTTTGGACTAATAATAAGTGTCTCCTCTACCTACACTCTAGGGACTTAGTCTATACAATCCAATACAGTTCCTCTCCACAAAAAACTCAACCATCTTGGAGAATAAACCTACATCGAACAATGGAAGTCAAACTCAACTAGAAAAAAAGGGAAAAATCAGCCCAATAGGATAGTAAACTCAACCACCTTAATGAATGAAGGATTTAGCCCAATTATCAAACAACCCATCCAACAAACAACAAGACGATTCAACCTCTTTTGATGGAACTCGACCAACAATATTAAACACAAGTTTTGGCCACTTTTCAATAGAAATTGAACCCTAAAAGCATGGCAATCTTTGGCTCTTCCAAGAATGTTTCCTTAGCCTATAAAAAAAAATGATAAGCTCAATATCATAAGATAAAATTAATTGGAAACATGGTTACCTCCTTAGCTTCCACAAATATTCCTCTTATTTTAAGCCCAATAACAAAATTTGAGTAATCTCACTCTCCAAACTATCTAGGGTGTATTGTTTCAACACCGAAACTTGCAATTAGAATTAGGGTTTCCAAAACCATAGACTCCCTCCAAAAGTTCTCCAAAAATAATTTTTCTCAAATGGAAAAAGACTAAAATGAAGAGAAACTCCTAATTTTCCCATTTTTATAACTTGCTCACCGCTTTTTCTACCTTCTACCCTTTTACTTTTATAGACACTTTAGTAGCTTTTTCACTTTATAAATTAAAAGAGACTCTTCATTAGCCTCAGACACATCCTCTTTTTTGCACTTTAGTATTTATAATGTTTTTTCAAGTGAATCATATTCCTTTAGTTCATATTTTTCCCCAAATTACCCTACAAAACTTTATTACGCTAGCATAAGTTCCCCACGATCCTCCTAAGTGGTTGGTGACAATAAATGTTGAATTTTGAGAAAGTCTTCTTGGAGCAAAAGATATTGCAAGTAAAAGTTATAAGGCTAAAATTTCAAAGGTGTAGAGTCAAATTTTGTGTTGGGGTTATCTATCTCTGGACTTGGCTATGCTTTGAAATTCTAGAAAGTTTAGTAGATTTGTTTATGGAGGTTGACAATTAAATTATTCCCTAGTCCGTAGGAAAAACACACAAGTGATAACGAATAAATTACTATCATATGGATACTTGTGCTATGGTTAACATGTTTCCCTGCATTCGAAGGGATCTAATAGAGGAGGATGATTTGAATTGTTTACAAAGATCAATTCGAATGGGGAACATTCATAGGGTTTAACAAGTTTCCATCACTTGAAAGGTGATCTAGCACTATGACATGGAAAGAGTAGTCATGTTGGTGCATAGGTGGACAATGGAAAGATCAGGAGGGAAATCGCATGGTCCCATAGGGGACACGTAACCTTGGAAATTTCTCCCTGACGGGACCTAAAGGAGTTGTGAGTTTTATTTCTGGGGAAACAACTCCAGGGAGACGGAAATATGTTTGTCAGTTGCTACAAATATTTCTTGTCTCAACCTCAAAAATTATATTTAAATTTGTGGAAAAAACAAAGGTTTAAACCCCCTTTAGCCATATCGGTGGCATGGCTATTTGAAACTTTTTATGAATCATAGGAGGACACTTGGATTTTTATTATTGGATGACAGAGATGACATGGAGCCAGATGGGCATGATGACATCATAATGATGTAAGCAGCTCAAATCCATGAGATGACACTAACATGACATCAATGCTTAAAATCCCGAGACATGTGGAACTCTAGGATGATGATATGTGGCATGTAGATTTGGCATTTTTATGTTGCCAAGTGGGTCGAAATCATTTGATACACAGCACTTATCAACGAGTGACACGTGGAAATTATGTGAAAGTGGTATATACTTAGGTAGACAAGTCACCATAGAAGACACATCACCCCATTGATTATTTCTAAAAAGTTTCTATTGCAGCTTGAATTTGAAACTCTAGTGTGAGAGGGCACCAGGATGAGGTGGAAGGTAAAGGTGGAAATAGAATCCACATGGATAGACCATGAGCTCAACAACAATTTCACAATGGAAGGATGGATGTCCACCTGGACACATCACATCGATGATTATGTCTTGGATATTTTCAAACGCACTCTGTTGTAAAAGGTTGGGGCTAAAGGTTCCTCCAAGACTCGATTATATGTGAAGGTTTTGTGACTAAGGGTGAAGAAGGTTTGATGCATGTGGTTAATCCCCTTGAGGCTTAGAGCCCAAAAGGTGGTTTTATGTGAGGCTTCATGTGGCATAGATGTGTTATAATGTTGGGAATTTGGGCTTAAATAAAGAACTATGGGTATATTAACATGAATGGGTCGACAACTTTGGCACTTTTGTGCCATATTTGGTGGAAAGTGCATATTGGCATTAGGAGTTGAATGAGTCAACAACTATTCCTAGAGCAATCCACTATAAGTAGCAATGTACTAAAGGTGGTTAATATGCCATGGACGAGTTGATAATAGTTTTGGCACAGTGTGATATATTTGGCAATTTTAGCCAAATCCAACCATTGGCTAGATTTGGAACTATACATAAAACCCTTGCTAAATCTTTTAAATTCCAAAATTGTGAAAATTAGCAAATTAAATCAATGTTTGAGATCAATACAGTAGAGTAGAAATTAAATACAACATGAACAAATAAAGAAGACTTTATAGAAGTGAAATAGAGCTAAAAAATCAAAATTCATGCATAATTAAGGGTTGAACTTAACTAAAATTCTAAATCTAAAAATATCAGCTCTTATGCTTTATAAGCATAAAATGAATTAGCAAGTTGTTGTTGGTGGTGAATTGATTAGAGATGAGAGATTGTTGAAGGTGATTTTGTGATGATTGGGTGTGTGATTGAGGAGAGATTTAATTGTTTTATTAAAAAGAGTGGCCTTCCTAATTTGAGTATGAAAATGTGACGAAATATGAATTAAAGAGGTTAAGCAAGTGGAAGCTTGCAAATCAGGGGTAGTAACATGTTTTAGTAGCAACTAATAAACTAGGGAGTAGTAGCTTCCTTAAGGTTGGAGCTTAAGAATCCAAAATATTGAGGGTTGTAGCTCTCAACTAGGTTGAAGCCTACCAATTGATGTAACAATAAATTGAATCTTGCATATGTAAAAGCAATTGAAGAAAATAATGGAGACTTTATGTGGTTGATAAATGCTTCTTATGTTGATGCTTACTCAAATTGTTGTTAAAGAGATTGTTGGAATTTTAGTATTCTCTACTTTGTTAAAGAAAGCCTTTAAAATTCTAAAAGTATTGATTCACCCCCCATCTCAGTATTGTAGTGGTTTCTAACACCATGAATTTGAGATTTTGAAAGTAGTTCATAGTATAAAAGCATATTAAATAGAGTTAAAACTAATAAGGAAAAAGTGTCTAAGGTAAAACATGAACAAAAATATATAAATAGCTACATACTCAAGAGGTTAGAAGTAAATATATGCAGCAAGAAAGCTTAAAGAAATCATAGGAAAATAATTATAAGCAATTCTCCAAACAAAACTAACTCTATAACTTCTAGTGAGAGATAGACATCTAAGTTTTATGATGAAATGGAAGAACCAAATTCTAGGAGTAGTGTTACTATGTCTAAGAAGAAAAAGGTTTTGTCTGAGTTACAAGGTGAATTTAAGAATATCATATCCTTGAAATTTAATGGTGAATTTGAAGAGGGGGAAAGAGCTTGGATTCTAAACATGTGAAGAAAAAAATAATTTATAACTACTGTACTAACCCAAAGGCCAGATTGACTACATATTAGCTAATTTGGAAAGAAACTTTGTGATGGGAGGAAAACAAAGCAATAAAGAAAATAATAGGGAAAAACTTGACCTCGAAATTATTCAAAAATAAGTATGTAATGGAGAGGTATTTCGATAAGAAATCTAGGGATTTCTATGAGTTGAGACTAGGACAATTAACAATGGATGAATTTGTGAACACATTTATGAGCTTGTTGCAGTATGTGTAATATTTGACAGAAGAAAAGGAAAAAATTCATAGGCTTATCAATTGTTTTCCTTTTTCCTACAAGGAGAGGATTGAATTTGACAATCCCAAAACAATGGATGAAACGATAAGAAAAGAACAAATGTGATACAACTGGAACAAGCAAAAAAAGTGATAATTCTAAAAGTTGGATGGAAAAGAAAAATGAAAATTTCAATGCTAAAAAGAAAAAAACTATTCCCAAAACTTTTAAAAGTGTTGTAGGGGGAATTATAGTAGAAATATAAATTAGTATAAAAACATGAGTTAGAGAAGAGGGAAAATAGAAACAATAGGGAACCAAAACATTGATGAATCAACTAGGCCCAAAATCCTTTGAATAGGAAAGAAATAGTACATAATATTTATGAGGCATCTACAGTTAATGATGTTGCTCACAACATTCCAAGGATTAGTGCATCCCTGGCTGACATATATAGGCTGACCATCAATCCACCATGGTAGAGATCCAAGGTGAAATATTTAGAAAGATTGTACCAGTGTTAATTGATCCTAGTTCTACTTTAAGTTATATTTCTCCTACTATGATTGAAAAATGTGAAAATAAAAGGGAAAATTAGATTAAACCCTAGTAAGTGTGGTTAGTTATGGGAACAAAAAAAATGAGTTACTAAAATTAGTAAAGATTGTTCAATAGACTTGAATGGATTGCACACTAAATTAAATTTGAATATTCTATCTTTGGGATCATATGATGTCCTTATTGCCATGGCTTGGATACAACAAAATAGGGTAGTCTTGAACTATTTAGAAAAATATTTCATATGTATTAATGAGGGGAGAACTTGTAAAGTAAAAGGTGTTCCAAGAGTCATTTCAGTGAGCGAGATATCTACCTTACAATTAATGAAATGCACCTAAAAGCAGTGAAAATTGCTTCTAGTTTAGATTGAATATATTTTTAAAAACAGTCGAAAACCTCCAATGGAATATTATCCCATTCTAGAGAATTACAAATATGTCGTTCTTGAGGAAATTCCAAGACTACCTCTAAGAAGAGACATAGGTTTTTCTATAAATCTTATCCATGGAGTAGTCCCAACATCTAAAGCAGCATACAAAATGAGTATACCATAATTAATGGAATTAAAGACATCGTTACAAGAGTTGTTAGACAATAAAAATATAAGACCCAGTTTGTCACCTTGTGGCGTACCAATCTTATTTGTTAAAAATAAATATGGAACCCTTAGACTGTGCATATAATACCTTAAAATCAACAAAATTACAATCAAGAGCAAGTATCCTTTTCCTGGGATTAGGTCAAAGGAGATGCCCTCTTCTTAAAGATTGACTTAATAGATATTATTAGATTTGGATCAAACATGAAGACAGTCATAAAACAAATATCAGGACATTATATGGGAATTATGAGTTCATCATACTTCCTTTTGGATTCACTAATGCACCAACTACTTTTACGTGTTTGATGAATAATATACTCAACCCCTATTTGGACAAATTTTGTATTGTATTTATAGGTGTTACCTTAGTCTGTTCAAAGAGTAAGGAAGAACATGACCAACATTTACAAATGGTTAACCAAACACTTAGAGAAAATCAATTGTATGCTAAGTTTATAAAATGTCCATTTTATCAAAAATAAATTCATTATTTAGGGCATGTTGTATCTCAATAAGGGATTATGGATTTGGAAAGAATAAAGGTCATTATGAAATGGCCAGTGCCTAAGGATGTGGCTAATGTTAGATATTTGTTGTAGCGGATGCAACACCCTCCAAAATTTTGGCCTATACTTGAATTTTGGAGCCTAGTGTGGATCCTGTGATCGATCGTACCTTAGTAATTTGTTGGTAAGCTGATAATCTCAAGGTCCCTTCTTCGAAATTAAGGGTCGTTCATGTTTTTATCTTTATATGGTACGTGTAATCTTTGGGCGTGGGGATTATCGCTTGTCATGAAAAGGGAAGCTTGTATTTCTTCAAGGGGAAATATTTGTGAGAATGGGTTGTTCTCATCACATAGACATGTTTCGCGCTCATTTCACGCACTCTTGCACAAGTGTCACCTTTAACCTCCCAAATTCTATCATCAAATCTGCACTTGCGATAAGTTGCCACAAAGGTTGTTGCATTAAGCGAAGTATTTTTTTATATGTTATAGATGGTCTATGTTGTATCACTAAGTGTTCAAGTCTGTGATCATAGTCAATTTCTATCACTGTTCACAACAGTTCCACTGATCCAACAATTAGAAAAATTAAGGAGTTTCCCTAGCAATCTAACCTCATCAAGCTTTCCTAAACTGTGCGCTTTGCATATGCAACCTTCAATATTTTCCCTTGTGTACTGGAACTATGCAATGCACAGAAAACCTAGTGTCCCTTGGCATCAAAAATTGCACAGTGGCTTCCTCCAGTGTCCTTCCCTCGGCCGGAACTCACTGTCTCCAGAAACTACGTAGTTTTTCCCTCAAGAATCTCATCTTCCTAGTCCACCTTGCCTTTTGAAACAATGAAAATGTGTCCTCCCAGGACCTTATCTCGCTGCAACCACTACCCACTTAAACTACAAAATTTTGTCTCAAAGTGGCCACTAAGAATAATGATATGCTAGATGAATCTCAAGGAGATGAGGAGGAAAGATAAGGAGACCAAGAAACCCAGGTTATGATAGAATATTGGGACTGCATGAAGACTCCATCTGGTGCATAACCCTTTGGAGGGTAGGTATGGAAAACAAAGCACATATTTTGAAATACACCTCTTAGTGTGGCATGAAGAACCACTTATCATTGTCATATCTTTATATATTCAATGACATGCATGGTTGCAACCACTGAAATCCATTCGATGTGTTTCCTCTAAGTGTCTTGCTCCCCTTCGCTTGGTGGATCAATTGTCACCTTTTGCATGTTTGGTTGTTAATTCATGTTTGCGAACCTTTCTGGTGACCTCGAAGGTTGCTATTTACATATACAAGTTTTCCTATTCATGTAAAAACATGTCACACTCAAACACAAAGTTTTAATCATTATCGCACAAGTGTTGTCATGGTCACCCTAAGCCCTATCTCAAGTGTCGCACTCATCACTTTTTGTTCTAGACAGTCTCATAGAGGGTAATGTATTGTATTATTGTTCCAGTGGTCTATGTTTTCATTTCATAGATGTATGCTAAGTGTGTGATCACAATCTCAAGTTCCTCACAAGTTCACCTACCTCCCACACTTAGCCTTTTTTCTTAAAATCCTCCTGACCGAGTAACTATCTTTCACCAGACCCCGACTGAATTGTGCACTGCACAATCTCAGCCCTCAGTGATGTAACCCTTCTGCCTAGAACTTCATAGTGCATAGTCGTTTTCCCTCTAGGGAGTTTCACTAAGCAATTCCAAAGCTTACTAGAGTGCCTTCATCCCCATAATTACGTAGTAGCTTCTCCTAAGCTGACCTGAACTGCACATAAGTGTCTCCCTAGTGTCCTCCCTCAACAAGGACTCATTGATCTCAAAAAATGCATAGATTTGTCCTCCAGGCCCCTCTAGTGCCCAGTCCTACCTTGCCTCTAAATATTATGCAAACCTGCCTCCTAGGGTCCCATCTTGCAGTAGCCACAAACAGTCTCAACAGTGCAATCATGTCTCCCAATGGCGTGTGTACAATTTTTCCTGGTAATGAAGACTATGCTCAGGAGTTCCTCAGCCAAGCATGAGCTATGTTATCTGTAGTCTCATTGATCAGTCTCTCTCCCTATCACCTAGAACTAGGCAATGAACAGTTACTAAGCTCTATTTCCCAGCCTATCACATGTCTCGGGCTCAAGCCATGGATACTAGTGCATCATCTTAGACTACGAAGTTTTTTGATTTGATGTCGTCCCATCATGAGTGAATTGCAGTAACAAGTACACTGTTAGATCATAGCGAGATGATGAATAAGGAGAAGGATGAGCGAACATGCTAGAAGAGTCAATTACAGTTGAACAGACAAAGAATATTATCAAGCACAAGAAAAGGGAACACATGCATGCAACCACCTCTCAAGAACAAAGATCATTGGAGACCCTGCATAATCAAGCTATGTAGAGGAGAAGAGAAAGTGCATCCAAGAACACATATATCACTCAATAGCACCAATGGCTTGACATTTCCACCTTAGCAAGCTAGTCCATGTCAGTAGTGTCATGTCAAGTCATGTCATCAGTTATCAAAGGCCACATCACTACCATGAGCCATGTCTATTGTAAATCAAATGTAATGTAAAGTGGAATTCCAATGGAAACACATGAATATGAAGAGTCATGTCAATTGAATATGCATAGGAAGTTGAATAATCATGAGGGTAGTTGAAGAGTCACAAGGGTCAAGCATCACCCTTGATTATATATACCTCCCTCATTGAATGAACAAAGGACTTTTCACCTTGGCTCGTCCCACAAAGCATAGAGAGGTTCAGTGAGTTCTTTGAGGAGCAAGGAATGGCTCCAATGTCCCACTACTGGGGCTAGTGATGTATGATGTAAATGTGCATCTTGGAACATTTTCTTAATACATAATCTTGTTCAGGCCAGCACGTTTCCATGCATGACTTATGGATGTTTGTAAGACTATTCTTTGAGCATTTGTAATTCATGTTTGTTTCACATGTACTAAGATATTTTAACTATTTTGGTTGTTTTAGTTCTTCTCTTCTTGGGAATGTGTTTCATTGGTTATCATTGTTGTCTCATCCTTGTGGACTACTCCACCGGATACTAGACATACCTTTCTCGTTCATTGGTTATAATGACCATCACATCTGTTGTGGACTATTCCACTGGATGGTGGATAGATCTTTCCCTGTACTTTGGTTTTAACGACTACCGCATCCACTGTGGACTATTCCATTAGATGTTGGATAGACCTTCCTAGTTCATGTGTGTCTCTTCTTGGGTGGTACTATTACCTCTCACTTAGAGGCTGACTTTTCTTCCCCCTTTTGTCGTAAGAGAACCTTGACACAATCGCATTGCACGCTCACCAGGAACACTTACCTTCTTGTTTGAAGATCCCATTGCATCAATCTCCCATGCTCATACCTAGAGCCGAGGAAAATATTTGAGGATTCGAAAACAAGCCTTTATACCAGATGGGACTCCTACTCCAAATAGTGTGAGGTCTATATGGGACTTCATATTAGGGAGATCTCCTTGGTTGATGGATTTCCAGCAACATCAACAAAATGGTGCTTGAAGGAGGGCCAGATGACAGGATATGCCCATAGAGTCTGGTTTGAATCTCTTATTTTCAAATGGCTCTTCATGAAATCGTAATCCTAGGATGTTTTTCTAAAGATCTTAATTGTACCATCCCTGTGGAAGTTATTCATGATCTATCCGAACTTAAGTTTGATGGTGAGAGTGAATCAAATTTTTGTGAACATCTGTTTCAAGTTATCCATATATGTATTTGTAATAGAATAGACTCCAAAGATGTCAGAGCTAGATTATTCACCCTCACATTCGAAGGTCATTTTTTCAATGGTGTCTTACATTGCCCATTGCTTCTATCCATTCATGCGCTCATCTTATCCAGAAGGTTCACAAAGCCTTCGATAAATATGACCACCAAGATTTTTGTGAAAGAATCCTTCATTTGAGAATGAAGCCTGATGAATCATTTGAGGATTTTGTTGATTGGTTCCTTCAACTCTGTTGCTAAATTCCTAAAAAAAAAATGTGAACTCGCATTTCTTGATAGAAGAGTTTAAACACTTGGTTCATGTCTCCTTATATGGTGAGCCTTAACCTCATGTTTACCCTTCTTCCCCAACTCTTCTGGATCATGAGGCACCTCAAATCACAAAGGAGGAGCCTACTATCCCTTTTATTCTTTGTCCTTCTCCTTTTTTAGTCCTAATGTGGGTGCCTCCTTGTGGTGATTGTAAAACTGGGAAATATGTGAATCAAATATCCAACCCATCTTCTCATTCTTCTCCTGATTCAATGGAGGAAATTCTAGAATGGCTCAGGAAGCTTACAATGAAGACTCACCCCTCCATTCTTCAAAAGTATGTCACAATTCACAACTCTAATCTCAAGGCTAATCCATATTTTTTTATCCTCTATCTTCTTCACATCATGACTATTTCTACCATGACACACTTGGTCAATCTACTTTACCAGGCAGTTTTTCACATTCTCTTGATTCTCAAGTTGCTTTCTCGAATTGCGACTAGGTACAAGGAAGTCGCATTATGCGGCAAAAGGAGCAGAAAGGTGAGGGCATTTTCTCTCTGTTTCAAAATCTTCCATGTAAAAACAATGAGTTTCGATTCTTAAATGACTCTTAATCTAATAATCTCAGGGGAAAACCCAATACAATCAATTATTTCAATCAACCCCTAGTCTTGGGCAATAATCATCCCAATTATGATAACTCTATTTCCGTATGTCGTGACGAATGCCTAATCATATCACATGATCTTCTGGTTCTTCATGAAGATTTTGATTTAGATCTAGAATTTGCTTCAATCAAAGAAGTTATTCATATCTAAACTTCCCCTTCACCTCACTATCCTTTGAGTCCTACCATTCACAACACATTCATTTGAGATGAGGTGTTGGGAATGGGTTCCCCCAATAGCAGTTTTGGGGCTAAAAGCCCATGTTTTGGCCAATTTTGTAATAAAGTTGTAAAGTCTCTATATTTTGTGGTCACAAAGCATGAAGGTGTCAAGAGTCATAAAGGGTTGTCCGCCCTTATTTTGTAAAGTGTCAAGTTGGCTGTAAAGATCTACCCATGGACCGCGGACCATGGGATTGTATAAAAATGAGCTAAGTAAGCTCTAAGGAGAAGAGTTAGGAAGGAAGTCACGAAGTAGAGTGGAGAAATCTAAGTGTTCTCAGGTTTTAGCGTAGGTAGAGGCTCTACAACTGAGTGCACAGAGGCGTAGGGTAGAAGCCCACAGCTGTGCACAGACACTTGTAGCTGTGTGCGCAAGGTGGATAGAGTTTGTATTAAACTAGAAGATATCAATAAAGAGAAGTATTATGCAATTACTGTGTATTTAGTTTTTGTTAATGCATCTGATTATATTGCATTACGATCTGGGTTTATTTTACAATGTTATTTGAAGTGTGAATGTATGTGATTATATCTATTAATTTAACGCAAGTAAGATTATCAGTTTACCTGACGATAACTATAATTGATTGGTAGAATAAGTAAATGTTGACACAAATTAATTATCTATCATTTAATTGTCAACTCGGGGGTTTTGTAAAACTTGCGAAGCATGTGTGCACTATATATGCTAGAAATTAACTTCCAATTTAGATCAATCTAACTATGAAACCAAATAACGACAAACCAAATTCACCTATTATAATTCAACAATCAATTCAAAAGAAATTATAGTACAGTGTGTGGAATTGAAATCTTAATCTATCACACTTGCAGGAATTGAAACCTTAATCTATCACACTTGCAGGAATTGAAAAGAACACCACTCTTTCAGAAATGAAATTGCATGAAATGAAAACTACTCTAAGGGATTATGTATACATTATCAAATCAAGATCCTATGAAATTAATAATCAAAACCACATGAGATTAAATGAAAGCAAAATAATAATTCTTAACCTCTAGATATGAAAGCAAATAAAAACAATCACTCTTAACCTCTCACACAAGAAAATATATGAAATAAATAAATCTTAATATATGAAAGCAATAAATCTTAATCTATGAAAAACAATAAATCTCACACATTATAGGTGGTCAATCCAAAATCATGAGGGATGGAAAGTTGAGAGGCTCTAAATACAAACATAACCAAATCAAAGTGAACATCGCTCATGAGCATGGTGCCAAATCCAAATTCTATATTCAAAACATGAGCATTTCCCCAACTTTACACATGCCTCTGAAAGAAGGAGGCACTCCCATTTATACAAAAACATAAGAAGCTACCTCATTAATGCATGTCCATTATTCTCTCCCTAGATCCCTAGAAAATATCATAGATTTACAACCCAAATAGATAATGATGAGACACATATCCTCTTCGACCTTTATCCAAATCTTCTTCCATATCTTAAAGGGAATTCGAATTTGAGCATTGGAGGCCACATAAGGGTGCCTTGGAAGCTTCCAAATGACCTACACATGTCATGAAACTCAAGCCACTTTTAAGTATTAGCAAGTATATGTCATTTTTCTAATTTTTAACCATTTAATTCACTTATAATAACAAAAGTCATTAACTTTTGGAAAACACAAATGGAACCCATATAATTTTGAAAATGGAGGCTAATGTAAGGTTATATGGACATGGAGTTGTGACTGTGAATGAAATGGTGGTGATAAAGGTGAAAGAGGATGATATATTAAATACATTTTGGAGACTCTACATACCCCCCAGCTGATGTTATTGCATGTCCTCATGCAATCCACCGCACTGTTTAATCATGATTTTCTTTTAAATGAGCTTGGCTTATATCATATGTCCTTAAACTTTTCATTTGATAGTATTTGAAAATTTTATTTCGTTTTACAATGTATTCCTTGTCATACATTGAATTGCAACATGTTTGGTTGGTTCTTGTGTGACAACCAAATCTTAATTGGTATTGGTTCTTGTGTTTCAATACCTTGTTTCATTTTGTTGTAGCAAGATTCATTGAACATATTTAAGAATGCATCTTCAAATCAGCCATATAATATGCTCATCATTTAGTCTTTATTTGCAAATTACATAATGTTTGAACCATAATGCAATCTTAATGATTAGGACAAGTATGTTCGGATGAAATGAAGTGAGATGAAATGGAGTGATATGAAGGGTGATCATAAATTGATGTCCCTTCCCCCCAACTAAAGGTGTTTATGGTTTTTTTTTTCAAATGAGAATGGAAATATGGTGAAGTATTTTCCAAAATTTATAAATTTAGTATTCAAGGAATTCTATGATTAAAAGCTAGAAAAGAACATACCTTTACTTACCTAGGAAGTGGACAAACTGTGCATATGCAGAAAAGTTGTAATTGTTGTTGGATCATGGAATAGAATGTAGAATTCCATCTGCTTCTTGGTTGCATAAATAGTGGATGAGGTGGTGAAAGTTGATTCTTTATTTCTGCTGCTAAATCTACTGTATCTGCTACAAAATGCTGAAATGATATAGTCTTCACCTGCTACAAAACCTGATGGTACAATTCTAGTCATGCAAATAAATGTGTTGTTGTCGAGCATGAAGAGAAGTCAATGGATTACCAACCATTGATGAATGTTGTTAACCAATGTGAGGCAAACTCGCCATTAATATCAACAAGTTCCAAGGTACCTAAGTACATCTTACAAAGTGTGAATAGATGAGCTGATGTCGAGCCACTTGCAAGATCTAACGATCAAGGGGCATTGATGTATTCACATGATTGTCAGCGAGAGAACTTGTCATTGATGCATACAAGCCTCAAGGTACTAGTAAGGAATCTGGCCCTGAACCTAAATAATGGGCTGATGTCGATAGGCCAAGACTTGTTAGAAGGGTGGCCTTAATGAATCCTCCATCATCTAACATGAGTATGAAATGGTGATTTTGGAAGGACTATGAATGAAAGGAAAATGGAAAGGAAAATGACAAGAGGGTAAACGAGCGAATGGAAAGCAAAATGACAAATCAGCATGTAAGTGAGTTGAATGTCTCTATTAATGGGTTAATGAATGGAAATTATGGAAAATGCGAATGGAATGTGTAAATGGAAAATGTGAAGGAAACATGCGACTCTTTGCAAGGAAAATGGTGATGACGATACTTAGCAAAAATGCTTAGGTAGCTTGTGAGTTTGGAAAAGAAAAATGATGGCATTTATGGATGATAAACATGGATTCAATTGGTTCATATCTCTTGAAATTGGTCGTAGAAAACCAATCATGCATAATTGGCTTCCTTCAATTCTTTGATTATCTTGGAACCTGAAAACAAACATGGCACTTAAGTGTGTTCAAAGAGAAGTGATCAATTTCTCTAGGTACATACGAAAATTTTGCATAATTGACAGGTTCATGGCGTGTTTTTATTTCAAGTAGTTAGTCTAATTTCAAAATTGTGATAATAAATCAAATTTATAAAATAAAACAATTTCCTCAATCAAAAATTCATCAATCGATCTTGCAGATAAAGTGCCTTCATATTTCTTCTTCTTTCCTGCATCATGCTTGAAAACATAATCATTAGACAAAACCAATAAATTTTGATCATGATTTTCTTATTAGAATGCATTGTTGACAAGTAGATCATTGAGTTAAATACATAGCTACAAAATTGTGGTTCAGCTACAGAATTACACAGTTTCTATAGCTAAAATCTTGAACAGACAGTTAAGTACACACAGCTATGCATTTTTGTTATGAAGAAATAACCAGTCCAATCTTCAAATTGATCAATACCTCTTCCAGAAAATTTAGAAAATAAAACAATTTTTTTTTTTTTGTGCTTTGACATGTGTGTTTGAGTGGACCATCACAAGAATATTTTTCTCAATTTGCTTCAAATTTTGCATCAAAATTTTTCGACAATTTTTCTCATGGCAATTTTCTTGAAAAACAATAAAATATACAATTAAAAAAAATTAAAGAAATATTTACAAAATGAAAAAAAAAAATGAAATATATATACAGCATGACATATATATAAAAAAAGTACAAACAATATAAAAATCACTTCTTCAAAAAAAAAAAATATTATACACAACATATATATGCACTTTAAAAACAAAACATTATACATATAAAACATTAGAACAACATTCCACTAACATCAAAATATACATGTATGAAAATCACATAATATCAAAGTTAATATGAAATTTGCCATTAGTGAAAAGCAAGGCACACCAAAAATCAATGGCCACTAAGGTAAATGCAAAGCAGGAGAATTTCTTAAAGAAGCCAAATCAACGCTGAATTCCACCCAATATACTTTAGATATTGTCGTCTTGAACCTAAAACTAGTTGTACCACTGGCAACCTCTTTTTTTTTTTTAATCAGCCACACTCTGTCATCCTTGTACCATACGACACCATCAAAGCAACCTGATTCATGACCTCAATTAAATCATAACTGTTGGGAGTGAAATCATAATCCCTTTAGGAGTTGACTATTAAAGGAATAACATTTCCCAACTGCATGTATTGCACCTATGACTGGTTTTTGGTTGCCTATCATTATTGGAAATGTAAGTACCAATGAAGCCTTAAATTCAACTCTATCCAACTCATTATGTCTGCACATTCAAATGTACCCAATTCATTGAGTCTGAACATTCAAAAGTCAAAATCCTTGGACAGTTCCACTTCAACATGCAAATACATTTCAGTCCTTCTCAAGCTCACCAAGTGATAAGTAATATGCTACTGCTCAACATCTCCATGGAATATCTACCTCCTGTAGAGTAGGGAGATCAGATCAGGGATGCAACTACCTATGTGCATTAATTGCAAACTGTTTCTTTCTCACGCAATTTGCCAAGTAAGGCTCCATAGAACCCTAAATATCTCCCAATCGGTTACGAATTTGAGAAAATCGTTCATGGGTTTTATAATTGACCTCGTTCTGAGAAAAACTCACATTTTATTTTTTTGAAATTCATTTTCATTTGTCCATAAATCGTGTTTTAAAACTAACTTTTTTAAGTTTCTACGCATTTCCTCAGCGTCAGGTAACTGCTTCTAACGTTGGTGGGATTCTGATTAGAATTTCCTCGGTGGCCTCATTGAAGAGTGTAATGTTTACTTCATTTGGGGTTTCAAGATATAGTCTGTATCCTTCTTGCCTATTGCGCTGCTCAATTTTTCCATGGGTTTTTTATGAGAAAACAATTGGATTTTATACTAGATCACCCATATGCACAATGGGATATATATATAAAAACACTTGGGTGGTACTGTTTAGTGATTTTTGCTTATGGGCTTTAGGAAAATAGAGACACGGTTTGAATTGGTATCAATTACTGTAGGATACAATCTCTCTTTAATTTTTTATTTAGTATATTGTTCGTCATGGAATTCAAAACCAGTTTATAAGCTGGAATAGTTACCTATAGATTCTACCCCTGATTGAGCGGAGTTGTGAGATCTCGAGCCTCCGTTGGATCTTAGAATAAACATCGACTTTCCATTGTCTACATCATTATTAACTCAATATGGATTGCTTGTGAAATGAATCAAATCAAGCTCGGTTACATAAACGAATCATTTATGCAACTCCTCAAGAAAAGGAATAAATATGCAACAATTTGAAGCAAGATTTATATATGAATTTTTTTATTATGATGGATTTTTCAATTTCTATACTAAGCTAATGAAAACTTTTTTACAGGTCGTGACAGCGTAAATAGTCAACTGCTCAATTTTCTTAAAAAAAATTGATAATTTTTATTTAAAAATTTACATTTCCCTTATTCAAAGACATGATTTTCTTTTTTTCTTTTTTTTTTTAAAATATAACATAATTTTTTTATTTAAAATCAAAACATCAATTCATTTAAAATATTTATGATGTTAATGAAAAAATGCAAGAAAATAAATAAAAATCTAAAGATTTAAAGTTCTAAAAAAAATGCAATTAAGAAAAAAATTGCAATCAAGCTTGATTTTATTTTTCCTAATTTATCTATTTGATTTTTTATTTTTATTTTTAAGTATATGAATGTCTCCAATGGAGCCATGTATGTAACAAAATTATAGATATACTCATATCCAAGTTTGAAATATATTTCTTGATACATACTCGTGTATGAGAGACCAATTGTCTTGATTGAGATGATGTCAGAAGATACTAAAGAATAGAATATTGGGATCCAATGAATGTCTTGAACCAAGATTCAATATAATATTGTCTTCCTTGGCTCCCTTCTATCATGTCACGCAAGTCCTCACATATGTGATATCCATTCATAGAATCTGGTGATAGGCATGCATGAAACTTTTCAATCTTAGGTTCCAGCAACTGCTCTTTATCAACGTGCATCCATGATTCTTGGACCTTATCTAAATATTCTTCTTCTAGTTCTTGTTCTTCAATGGCAGTTGGTGAATCATTTTGCAATACCTCAACATTGTAAGTGGATTAAGGTGTTTTATTGTTGGGGATTCGGAATGGTTGTGCAGGTAGTGGGAAAGGTTGAATTGAGATTAATTGAGGGTGAAATTGATGTTGTGGTGGAGGTGAATGGTATGGATAATATTGATATTTGTATTGAGGATAGTGATGGCAAGATTAAGTATATGGTGGATTTCCTCTATAAGGCTCTTCCCAACCCTGTTTCCAACATTTATTTTGATATTGGGATTGAGATGGCCAAGGTTGCCAAGGCAAAGGTGTTTTCCAATTACTTTGAGATTGTTGTTCATAACCCTGAAATTGTGCACAATGATATTGCATCATATTGGGTTGATGAGGCTGGCATGGTCCTCTTGGAGCTTGATTCACTCCATTATCCTTTTGGTAAACTACCTTTAACCCTGTTAATGATAGGCTTTAGTAGCACATGATCCTGCACAAATTTTACAATTTTTAGTGTTATCAGGTGGACATTCATGCAAAGCAACATTTTCAACCTTTTTCTTGTTTTCCATTCTTAGCATCTTAATTTGTTCATTTAAATTACCAAGAATGTTTAGCAAATTGTTCAGTTCAGTTTGACTTACCAATGTCGTTGTCAACTTACTTTCCCTTGTTGTAACTAGATCTTGAGGAGATCTTCCATACTTTGCTTTTCCTCTTGATATGTTCTTGCATAGTTCACAAATCCCTTGAAATTACAATTGATAAACATCTCATTTTCCTACTAGGTTAAGAAGATCAATCCATTAATCGTTTATAGCATTTAGTATGAGAGTTTTTAATATGTTTGATCCTAAATTATGCATTTTAGATCTTTTGATATTAAAAGTAAATCTCTCCACTAGGTCTTCTATATCTTCATCCTCTTTTTGATTCATCTTAAAGACTTCATTTCTAAGGTCATGGTGTTTGTAATGATTTTTATATTTTTCCAAAAAATACTCTTTTCATATCATCCCATGTCCTTATAGCATTTGTTCCTAAATTCATGAACCATCTAAGAGCTTTATCCTACAATGTTGTTGGAAAGAAATTAAATTTTTCATTGTGTAATGAGCAACCATAAGATCTAGAAATGATTTCAAATTCAAAAAGACAAGTTTTCTGGTCTTGTGATCTCATACCTTTGAAGTTAGGAAGTACAGATGGAGGGATGTTCTTCATTTGTAAATGGACATCAGTTTCTTGAATGGGAAATCCAAAAGGATCTCCATCCATTTCTTCATCCTCCTTTGTCATCTCTTCTACCTGCAAAAATAAGAATTCATGATGTGGATGTGTGGCTCTTACTGCATCACATGATATAGTGGGGGTGGTAGGCGAAGGTTTATAGATATATATATGTGTGTGTGTGTGTGTGTGTGTGTGTGTGTGTGTCTGTGTGTCTGTGTGTGTGTGTGTGCAACTAAATGATTTATGCATCTACATGCTTTAATTATGCATCTAGAAAAAATCAAAAAATGAACTCTACATTGAAAGCTAGTTCCTATGCACACTTCCTTGGCAATGGTGCCAAAATGTTGACACAAATTAATTACCTATCATTTAGTTATCAACTCGGGGGTTTCGTAAAACTTGCGAAGCATACATGCACTATATATGCTAGAAATTAACTTCCAATATAGAACAATCTAACTACGAAACCAAATAACAACAAACCAAATTCACCTATTCTAATTCAACAATCAATTCAAAATAAATTATGGTATAGTGTGTGGAATTGAAATCTTAATCTATCACACTTGCAGGAATTGAAAAGAACACCACTCTTTCAGAAATGAAATTGCATGAAATGAAAACTACTCTAAGGGATCATGTGTACATTATCAAATCAGGATCCTATGAAATGAATAATCAAAACCACATGAGATAAAATGAAAGCAAAAATAATAATTCTTAACCTCTAGATATGAAAGAAAATAAAATCAATCACTCTTAACCTCTCACACAAGAAAAGATATGAAAGAAATAAATATTAATCTATGAAAGTAATAAATCTTCATCTATGAAAAACAAAAAATCTCACACATTATAGGTGGCCAATCCAAAAGCATGAGGGATGGAAAGTTGAGAGGCTCCAAATACAAAAATAACCAAATCAAAATGAACATCACTCATGAGCATGGTACCAAAACCAAATTCTATATTCAAAACATGAGCATTTCCTCAACTTTACACATGCCTTTGAAAGGAGGAGGCTCTCTTATTTATACAAAAACATAAGAAGCTACCTCATTAATGCATGTCCATTATTCTCTCCCTAGATCACTAGAAAATCTCATAGAGTTACAACTCAAATAGATAATGATGAGACACATATCCTCTTTGACCTTTATCCAAATATTCTTCCACATCTTGAAGGGAATTCGAATTTGAGCATTGGAGGCCACATAAGGGTGCCTTGGAAGCTTCCAAATGACCTACACATGCCATGAAACTCAAGCCACTTTTAAGTATTAGAAAGTATATGTCATTTTTCTAAGTTTTAACCATTTAATTCACTTATAATACTAGAAATCATTAACTTTTGGAAAACACAAATGGAACCCATATAATTTTCAAAAATGGAGGCTAATTAAAGGTTATATGGGCATGGAGTTGTGACATGTGAGTGAAATGGTGGTAATAAAGGTGAAAGTGGATGATATTTTGAATACATTTTGGAGACTCTATAGTAGACACTTGAGATAGCTTGGGAACTTATACAATACATCATCAAAGAAGCGCAAAAGTACCTGAACCACTGATTAGGGTTGCACGAAGGTCAATCGTACACCTTTGCGGAGGTACTAAAGGGAAAGATAGGGGGTAGATTGATAAGCCCTAAGGCTTAGCGACCGATGAAAAGGAACGATCATGGGGTATAAACCGACATCACGACCATCTCAGGGTGCAGAAATTTGGTTCCAACATCCTCCCATACTGCTTCGGGTGAGACTTCGGCTCACACTCCGTGGGCTGATGCCAAAAGCGCCAGTATTGTAGGGATTGTTTGGTTGAATAACGCTGAACTTGTGTCAGGGACACAAAGCCAAAAAAAAAATTCTTTGCTAAGACTAGAATTTGGATGAGATATGTGTGATGTCGTATCACTAGAATCCAACAAAGAAAGGGATTGAAGGCTGGTTGGATAGGAAGATCCACGAATTCGCGGCGTAGAAGAATAGAAATCCACGACTGACAAAGGAACAGTGGCTAGATAGGTACCTGTATACAGAAATCCACGAGATATTTTTTTGTTCCTTTCCAGTTGAGTTATACAAGTGGATCGTGAAGCTTGTGAATAACCAAGGAAGGTGGAGGCTTGACGATCCTATTGTCTGGACCCCGGAATTAGTACAGAGACTGGAAGCATCCGAGGATAAGATCATCCACGCTGTCAATCATTGGCTCGATCTTATCATAGGATGGTTTATGAATGAATTCCATCAATACCTCAGTCAATTACAGCGGGGCGAATCGGCGCTTTTTCAAAGGTCCATGAGGTAAGTACTTGAAGTCTTTCAATACTTGGACTAAGATGTTATTGTGCAAAAAGCGAGTTATGCAGCTACCTTGATGTTTGGAGCTACGCGAAGTGGAAATAGTTACAGAAACGGAGGAAGAAAGGTCTTGAATATAGCCCACTGATACATCAAGTATTATAATGATAACCCAAACATTGCATTGGTAGAGATCCAGACCGCTCTAAAAAAAGAGTTCAATAGGCCTAAATCTGAGGTGTAGTCAATTGTGGAGTTTCAGGAAATCGCAATGAAACATAGTGAGATACTTTGGGAGTTAGATCGGAGATTGAAGTGTAAAGTTCATGAAGCTAATATGAATTTAACGAATGGGAAGCACCGCAAATGGTTCGTGGCTTTGCTCTTGCCTCACCTAATGGTTGCATTGTCACAACAGAAGATTACGACTTAGGCAGAGACCTTGGAGATTTCAATAAGACCACATGAAACATCAATGTAAGATCTAGATATGGGGGTTTAGCAGAACCGTTCACAGTTGAAAAATATTTGCCTCGAAATGCAAAGTCTGAAGTAGGATAGAACAATTCGGTCAGAGGCACGCGAAGAGATATGGTGCCTGAAATGTAAAGGTCAGGGGCATGACAAAGACCACTGTCTTGTCTTTACAAACTATATTGCCGAAGGAGGACCGATGCCTTTGAGGCCGAAATCCCAAGAAGGACCGAGTGCAGGGCATGCGTTGTGGTGCGCTATATGTTAGGTTGCAGGAAAACATACGACTAATAATTTTCATTTGCTGCAGAAGTTTGTACAAACACCGCAACAAATGTTCTACAGCCTCTGCAAGTCGGTAAGGAATCATGAGCACATTTTTCGAAGTTATGAATTGATGATGGATAGAACACTTGCCTATAGAGTTCATGCAGAAACACAACCTCCTGACCAGGGCATTGGGATGGCACGCATAGGCTTTCAGGGGCACAGATGAGGCCGAGGCACAGGAGGACCTGGCAGAGGTTAGTGAAATCTAATCTGCTACAATTGTGGAGGACCAAGACATTATGCTCGCGAATGCACTAACCCAACACATCCATCGTGCAAATATTCCACTCAAGTTGATCATGAGACTCAAGACTATCCTACACTGATAGCAAGGATACGCGACAAAGTGGTGCTACTCCCACAACTGACTCAGAACCTGCAGATGATGAGGGTTGAGCCTTGCGAAGAGGATCCGAATGCGAATATATTGCTCCAAAGTGGAATTGCAACGGGCGACAACAAGGGGAAACAACTTGAATACAATGTGTGGGTTTGCAAATCTCCACAGCATGAGGTTGAATTTGATTTGGAGAGCGCACGCGAAACGTTCATGAAAGCAAAGAAGATCTTCATTGAGGCCTCTACCTCAGGGAGCCAAGATAAACATGTTTAGGAAATAGACCCTTCTATTCTTACGACATTTCTAGAGACCTTCATGAAGCTGCTGCGTGACAGAAAGATTGTGAAGGGGTTACAAGAAATTATAAATAGATGCGTCAAAAATACTTTGGGTGAACTGTGTGTGGTACAGAAGATTGGTAAGCATAAAGAAAGGATAGGACATGAGATGACACTCATTGTGCATATAGGAGAATATGAAATGGATCAAGTTATTCTAGATCTATGGTTAGACGTGAACATTTTGTTAAAGCAGACTTGGGAGAAGATGGGGAGACCCGCACTACAGTGGTCTTTGATTCAGCTAAGGATCGAAAATCAACAGAGGATCATCCCCATGTGACGGTTGTAGGGAGTAACTGTAGATATCGAAGGCACAAGCGCATTGGCTGATTTTGAAGTAATACAAATTTTGGATGACAGCAACCCCGGTGCTCCTTTGCATTGATTGGGCTACTGACATGAATGGGGTAATCAACCTAAGGAAGAAAAAGATGATATTTGAAAATAAATCACTCCGCATAATAGTACCCCTAGATCCTGCAGAAGGATCGCACTATACTGAACCAGTATGCGATTGCGAAAGTGATAATGATTTGGAATACATATATAAGATAATAGTGCGAGACCAAGATTGGGTGAATCCGATAGCAAATGGATGAATTACATGGGATTGTGAGAGTTCCTGCACCTCAGACTCAAACGAAGAATTAGAGCACTGGAATAATCGAATACCTAAAGTAACTACGCTGAGCTGCAACATGATGACCTGGTCGCTGCACTGTGTGTTGTTAGAGGTAAGAAATCTGCCCACTTATGATGGCTTAAATGATGTAGATGTGATTTTGGATGCATTTGGGAGGGAAGTACTAGAGAAGCAGTGCTTCCAGGCTTTGAACTGGGCACTGTGCGATATGCCCGCAAGACGGCGGGGTATGCACAAGGGTTGTTTTGATGATTGGCGTAAGTATAGGAGGATGATGAGAACACTCTTTGGGAAGCCGAAGGTAAGAGTGAGGGACAATTATGATGGGAAGGATGATCCGCACATGCACTTGGCCAAATGGGCTAAGGCCTATGCAGCGAAGCCCCAACCTGAATGGGTGCACTTGTTCTGTCACACCCTAGATATCATCCCAATGAACTGGTACTTGGCGACAGAGCTCCGCCATGGCACAGGAGAATGGGATATTTTGCGCGAAGGGTTCATAATGATGTTCAGCTTCGAAGACAGGTTGACTGTATTGATGAAGCACTACAAGAAGTTAAAACAGCAATGATCTAATTCAAACCGATTAGACTACTCAACTGAGCCACGTGTTGGAATGATATAATGTGATTGTTGAAGAAGAAGATGAGGACCCTCGAAAGATTAACATCCCTGAAACCAAGGGTCACCGCGAGGTCAAGGGACCATAGATTCAAAATTTTGATATAACGTGCCACTGAAAACTAAACAGATAAATATTGGCACGAAGGCGGAGCCCAAATTTCTGAAGATTGGAGATTACTGGGATCACACGATGGTAGATAACGTCGTTGAATTGCTCCGCGAATAGCAAGATTTCTTCCCTACCAAGTTTACAGAGTTAAAGGGGATAATAGGAGACCTGGGCATTATGAAGATCATGTTAAAACCAACGTGAAGCCGGCCAAGCAAAGATCTTACCGTCTCAATCTAAAGTCGAAGGAGAAGGTCCGCTTAGAGTTAGATAAGATGCTCACGGCAAACATCATTGAGCTTGTAGAAGAATATGATTGGGTGAGCCCAATGGTGGTACAGGAAAAGAAGCAAAAGGATGAAATAAGGATATGCATAGATCCCAGGAAGTTGAATGACACTTGCGTACATGATCCTTTCCCAACTTTGTTCACTGATGAGGTATTGGATAATGTAGGTGGCTAGGAAGTGGACTCCTTCACTGATGGGTTCTTTGGGTACCATCAAATCAAAATCATGCTTGAAGATAGAAGCAAGATGACCTTCGCGACTAAATGGGGATTCTTTCAGTACACTGTAATGCTTTTCAGATTAAAGAATGTGCCTGTGATTTTTTCATGCATAGCCATTGTTGCATTATAAGTTTCTGGAGGTGTACTTTGATGATTGGACTGTGTTTGGGTTGGTAAAACACCATGTGGTTAGTTTGCGCTTAATGCTAGATACTTGTCGAAGGTACTAGATTGCACTCAATCTAATGAAATGTTTTTTTTTTGTCCCTTTCAGGACTCTGCTAGGTCATGTGGTATGTAGACAGAGATTGATAGTAGACCCTGGGAAGATCACAATGATAATTAACCTGGAGGCGCCAAGGAGTGTGAAACAGTTGCGCGTAACATTGGGACATACTGGTTACTACAGGAAGTTTATCTAGGGCTATGTCCAGATCACCACGCCATTGGAGAAGTTGTTGAAAAGGGATGTCATGTTCTGTTGGAATGAGGACTATCAGAAAAGACTAGATGTGCTAAAAGGAAAAATGGTCACCGCGCCGATTTTAGTCTTCCCAAACTGGAAGAAGGAGAGGAGTTTCATGTACATGTAGACATGTCATGTATAGCATTGGGAGTAGTACTGACACAGGCTGGCGAAGGAGAATTGGACCATCTTATAGCATTCGCAAGCAGGAGGTTATCTAAGGCTGAGAATAACTATTCCACCACCGAGCATGAAGGACTAGCCATGGTATATGAACTCGAGAAGTTTAGACACTATTTGTTGGGTGGACATCTTAAGATGTCTATGGATCATTCTACATTGAAATACCTGGTCAATAAGCCTGTGTTGGGGTGGGGGGAATCTGTAGGTGGTTTTTATTGTTCCAGAAGTATGATTTTGAAGTTATTGTGAAGACTGGACGACTGTACGTGGGACCAAATCAACTGTAATGCATCGAAACGGGAGAAAAGCCAACTAATTTGGAGGAGGGATTGCCTGACACATAGCTATTTGCAGTGGGAATCACGGATGGTCACTTTGAAGACATCATACACTTCTTAATGACAGGAACTACCCCGGAAGGCTACACCACCCAGTAGAAAAAGGAGTTAATGGTACATGCGGTAGAATTTTCTGTCATTTCCAGAAATCTGTACAAAATGAGTTCTAATGAAGTATTGCGATGATATGTACCAGAGTTTGAAAGAATAAGTATCCTTGTAGATGCTCGTGGGGGTGCTGCGGGAGGGCATTACGCAGGAATGGAGACCGCGCAGAAGATTCTACGTGCAGGGTTGTGGTGGCCAACCCTCCATCAGGATTCAAAATCCTACTGCAGGGCGTGCAACGTGTGTCGAAGGACTGGCAGATCATCGCGAAGAGATGAGCTGCCTTTGAACCCACAGATGATGTTACAACCTTTTGAGAAATGGGCAATAGATTTTGTGGGAACCATTCAGCTTCAAGGAAAGAAGATAGGTGCGCGGTACATTATCACCACAACTGAGTATTTGACTCATTGGGTGGAGGCATAGCCTGTGAAGGACTGCACAGGTGCGACTACTGCGAAGTTTCTCTTTGAGTATGTACTGACGCAATTTGGGTGTCCAAAGATTTTGATGAGTGATTGCGGTATGCACTTTCTGAACAAAATTATTAGTGCTTTGATGGAGGAATTTTAGGTATATCACCAGAAGAGCATGCCATATCACCCACATGCTAATGAGACATTGGAAGCATTCAATAATGTGTTGGAGAACGTGCTGACCAATTTTTTCAATGCTAAGTGAAATGATTGGGACTTGCGCGTACCTGCAATACTATGGGATTATCGAACAATGTGCAAAAAGTTTACTGGACAGACACCCTTTAGGCTTGTATATGGTGTTGAAGCAGTGATTCCAATGGAATACATTGTGCCTAGTCTACGCATAATGACACTCACGGGTATGATGGATCGCAAAGCCCTAGAAGAGAAGCTCATGTAGCTTCTCGAGCTTGAGGAAGAATGGTTTTTGGCTAGATTTCACCAACAGGTCCAAAAGCAGTGCAAAAAAGCATGGCATGATCGGCACAGTAAACTACTCACCTTTAAGGCAAATGATCTGGTCTTGTTATATGACAACAAGTTTGATAAATTTATAGGGAAATTTAGGATGCATTGGCTAGGGCCCGATATCATTAAGGAGATTACTGATGGTGGAGCACTTCAGTTGGTTAAATTGAATCGAGGTCCCTTCCCAGGAAAGGTGAATGGCAGCCAATTGAAGTCATGCATCGGTGATTAAGCCAGGTGACTATATGAAGGTAGCATAGTCTTAGTGCTCTAGGCAACTGAAAGGGGGCGTGAGACTATAAACTACACTACCTGAGTAGGGAAACTACATGATCGAGGGATTGCAGAACGAGGATATGTCACAGGGTTCACAACAGTGTGGAGGACGTTGCGCTACCCAGGGAAAAACCACGTAGGTCAGTCGGAAAGTGACTGTTAAAGTCACTGTTCATGATTTCACAATAATAATGTGACCAAATGGAGTGGGGGGTTAGTATTTAAGACAAAATCTATGGGTAAGATTCTTGAAAATCTACCGCCAATTCGACATTAATGAACCAAATGTGGGGGGAATGATCGGATTTGAATTCAAAATGGCTTATAAATTATGTGTGGCTACCCAACTAAAAACACTTGGCATTTTGAGCATTGAGTTGGTGCACTCTCAAACCTGCATGAACCGCACATTTTTCGAAGAATTGCTTGATTTCTTGGTGTTTGATTGATTTCCAAAGTCCAACCTCAATTTCATCTCTGAAATTATCCCAAGATCAGAAGCTATGGATGTTGAAGCAGTGACAGCTAAGGGGGTTGTGCCAGAGGTTGTTATGGAGGTAAAGGGAGATGCTCTGGAGGTTGCAGAGGTACTAGCTGAAGTCCCCAAGTCACCACGGACACCTAAAAAAAATCCTACCTCAAACAAGGAGAGTGTGAAGGATAAGAAAGTCAAGCAGGCCGTGACATCCATGCACACATTGCCTAGAGGAAACCCACAGAAGGAAAAGCCCACCACACAGGAAAAGGGAAAAACTATTAACTTGGAGCTGGAGGAGGAAGAGATTGAAGACATCCAGATGGATCATGAGGATTTGGGGGTGGAAGTAGAGGACATTGAAGTCGAGGGTTCTAACCATATTACTAAGTTTCCCGAATGTGTCCCTCCGTGCAAGGGCAAGACCAAGGTGCTGAAGGACATTAATGAAAGTAAGGTCGCCTTACACATACCTCTACTGCCGGATGAGATTGTCTTTGAAGGACTGCGCTTGGGGCAAGTTCCGTTGTTGAAATTGGAAAACTGGGACTTAGCTGACACTGATAAGTTCCCTCATTTGGTGACAGAACAGCTAATGCACCGCATTCTTCATTCAACCACCAGGATGACTATGTTGGAACCACGGAAGTGGCTCAAGGGTGTAGATAAGGCAAGTGTGCTCAACCTGCTATGGGTGTCACACTACAATCACACACCCATTACAGTATTGGTAATCAAGCAGCTACTATGCTTGGTGCATGATGGGTGTCTATGGCTAGAGGAGCCAATACCCATCACCGACAAGTTGATCCATAGGATCATGTGTCTGCACTATACCGGGGAAAATCTGTCCATGATGTTTGACACAAAATGTGGCGAGCATGCCCTCACAAAGGCCATGAAGGAGAAATTCACGCTCATGAAGAAGCGGCAAGGCTATGCCATCTCGAGTATCTGTGATCCTGTGGTCAAGGTGGCCACGCAGATTTTGGCAGGAAAAGTTATGCGGAAGTGTCACACAAATGAAGTACCAGCACTCGTCGTCGCTCTAACGGCCCAATGCACAGAAGGAGTCGAGTTTAATTGGGCATGCTATCTCTGTGGTGAGTTCCTTGTGAACTTCCGCGAGGCACAAGAGCTCAGTAAGACCTTCCACTATGCATGGATCTTGCTCTCCGTTGTGCTGGTAGCTTGGGAGTTGCTTGAAGATAGTCAATTCCCATCGGTCACACCAAACCTTCCAGAAGCAACGAAGTATGCTTCGTTGTGGGTGACTAATGATGCTCACCACATCAAGGATAGAAAGATCTTTTAGATCTTGATGGAAATGAATATACACATTGCTATCAACTGCAAGTTGCGATTGTTGCCAACTATGTTTTCCAAACTATAGGAGTACGTGGAGTTCAAGGCAGAATTTCAACACATATCGATTAGGGTATAGAAGGACCCTGAGAAGAAGTGGCATGAATTGCCTTACTTGCCAATGGATATGCAATCGATGTAATTCTTGATCGCTAGCCGACATAGTGGCGCACTACCTTAGAATCAACGGTGGGATCGAGCAAGTCCACCGTGCAATGCAAAAAGGAGGAGGCCAAGCCCAAGATGGTGTAGCTAGCTAAGAAGAGGAGGAAGGAGGTCGATGACAAGACCCAGGCAGAGTGCGATGCCACACAGTAGGCGAAGGAGAAGACAAGTGGAGCAGAGAGCGGCTCTGATAAAGGTGTGAGGTCACCCTCGCCCAAAACAGAGGAAGAAACGAACGAGCAGACATACCAGCATGGAGTAGACCCGTAGAAGGCATCGTTCAGTATCAAGCATCCAAGAGGACAAGAAAAAATTGGGCTGTGGATGAAATCCAAGGCTAGTAAGATGTCATTGGACTCAATCACCCTAACAAAGGGAGAATTGAATGATATGGTTCGGGATGTCACCACGGAGGTACTATAGTACATTGAGCAGTAGCAGCAGCAAGTATTAGGGGCCATCCAGATGAGTCTGCATGAGCTGCAAATCCATGCATCACAAACTAGTAAGGTGTCCACCATCCTCGCCATCGGTACTTCAAAAGCTGTCAGGATGTTGCACGCGAAGGGCTTCCGAGCAATAATGCTGCAAGAGGGAGCACTGACCATAGAGATCGAAGCTGACAGGTTTATTGTCAGTTCCCTCAAGGGAGTAAGGCTGAACTTGGCAGCGCTTCCTCGCGAGGTGCTCCACCTACTGCAGGATCGGGTGATCGCGGAACTGAGGGCCTACGAATAGCGCACTTTGCAAGTAATCAGTGAGAAGAATATCAATAATGTGTAGATGGCCCTACAGTGAGACACCGCCCTCACTGCCATGGTGGAACCTACTAACACAAAGCAACGCATGATTAAGGTTGTGAAGGAAGCCTGCTGAATGGTCCCCAAATTGGCATTCCTGAGGATGCGGAGGTAGATGAACAGGTCCACAAACTTGCTACGGGGGTGCGGTATTCTCTCATAGAGTTGGCCAAGGTTCAGCTAGAGCTAAACCTCCAGATTGCAGAATTGTAGTTAAAGGCCAAGCCTTCAACTCTGCAGGAAGTAAAGGAGCAGCGCACAACCACTGTCACAGAGGCGATAGTGGCAATAGATAGTTAAGCAGAAGACTACACAAGGTTGTTTGAATAATCATTCGAGGTCCTGACTAGTTTGCAAGAAGATCCTAATGTACAGAGGCTAGAGACAGAGGCGTGAGAAATGTAGCAGCGCTATGAAGAGGTGAAAGGAACAGCACACATTATCACCCTACCTGTTGGGAACGAGTTCCTCCAAGAGTAGTTTTAGGGCTAAAATCTCATGTTTTGGACAATTTTGTAATAAAGTTCTAAAGTCTCCGCATTTTGTGGTCACAAAGTGCGAAGGTGTCAAGAGTCATAAAGGGTTGTCCTCCCTTATTTTGTAAAGTGTCAAGTCGGCTGTAAAGATCTACCCATAGTTCGCAGACCATGGGATTTTATAAAAAGGAGCTAAGTAAGTAAGCTCTAAGGAGAAGATTTAGGAAGGAAGTAGTGAGGTAGATTGGAGAAGTCTATGTGTTCTCAGGTCTTAGAGTAGGTAGAGGCTTTACAGCTGAGTGCACAGAGGCCTAGGGTAGAAGTCCACAGCTGAGTGCACGGACCCCTGCAGTTGTGTGCGTAGGGTGGATAGAGTCTTTATTAAACTAGAAGATATCAATAAAGAGAATTATTTTGCGATTACTGTGTATTTAGTCTCTATTAATGCATCTGATTGTGTAGCATTACAATATGGGCTTATTTTATAATGTTTATTTGATGCATGAATGTATGTGATTATATCTGTTAATTGAACACAAGTAATAATATTAGTTTACACGACGATAACTGTAATTGATTGGTAGAATAAGTAGACACTTGAGATAACTTGGGAATATATACAATACATCGTCATAGAAGCATGAAAGTACCTGAACTGCTAGTTAGGGCTGCACGAAGGTCAATCATACACCTTCGCAGAGGTACTAAAGGTCGGGATAGAGGGTAGATCGATAATCCCTAAGGCTTAGTGACTTCTGCGAAGGCAGGAGCAAGGGATATAAACTGACATCACGACCAAATCAAGGTGTGGAAACTTGGTTCCAACATCCCCCCATACAGCTTCGAGTGAGACTTCGTTCCGCACTCCATGGGCTGATGTTGAAAGGGCCAGTAGTGTAGGGATTTTTCTGGCTAACTAACATTGAACCTAGGTCAAGGCCCACAAAGCCAACACGAGGATACTGCATGTTCTTTTTTTTCTTCATCTGATGAGTTATCTCCTTGATTGACACAAGGTGGTGAGGTTTCCCATGATGAAATTGAAGCATTCAAATCATAGAAAACTCTTCCCACCCCTCATCATGTCTTCTTTTGCATGAAGACAACTTTCAAATTAGTTTTCTCATGAGATATCACCAATTCATTTATCCTTGAATTTATCATCATAAGAACCTCTCCAATTGAGTAATCTAATTATTCAAGTTGAAAAGTCTGGTGAGACCTGTGATAGAGATGGTTGCCATCTGGTGAGAAGTTTTGAAATTAGCAACAACAACCACCCTTAAACCATGCATGGTCTAGTTCAAGCTTCAAAATGTGATGCTACAATCCTGGAAAGTTTTGGGACCTACCAGGGAATCGAGGCACTTCAACTTCCCTTGATGGTTATGTCAAGATCTCACGACTCTAGTAAGTCCCTTGAACTAAATCAGATATGGTTTCTCTCACATAATCCTTCTATCTGCATGGTTTCACTTGATGTGGGTTTCCGTGTGAAAAAATGCTTAGTATTTCGAGTGTGATCTTTCGAATTTTCAATATTTTACGTATGACCGAATTCAAGAATCTATTACAGTTCATTCATCCTCATGAAAATCCCTCACATCAAGCTTAGGTTGGAAATTTCATGTGCGTCAACTAGTCTCATGCATTCATGGTGCTAGCATCCATTTTGAACTCTTTTGATGACTATGATGCTTGTACAATGGGTCACTAGTTGCAAGAAGGTGGTCTATCATATCTGGAATGCAAGGAACTTGGTTTTATTGCTCAGAGAATTCACAAGATTGTTCAAAATGATTTTTCTTTGTGTATTGTAAACTGGGAATCGATGTTTCAATCAATTCATCTGACCAATTCCTGGTCTTTTGTAACTTTCATTCAACTTATCATTTTCCCATCAGCATATCCAATGAAAGTTGATTTACACTCTTTGATCCTCATTGTTCAACATCTCTCTATTAATATTTATGTCAAGCATGTGAGGCACTTCAGCCTTTGCTGATGGTTATTACAGGTCCTCACTGTCTTGGCATGATTGTCGAGAATGATCAAATCTATTTTCCCTTACAAGATTCACATCGTGATTCTGCTTCTAGAATCAGAAATTCAACTTTTCAAAGATCAAGAGGCTTTCAAGGTGGCCATCATGAATTTTATGATCCAATATTTGAATGGATGGAACAATATTACTTGGCATGCTTTGTTGCAAAAATCAATTTTCAATCCTTCCATCCTTCCTCCGCTTGCTAAGCAACTCCGTGTAGACGAGGACACATTCGCAAGAGGCTTCCAAGGTTTGTTGAAAAATGGCATTCATCGAAAAGGTAAGAATGTGGATAGGATGAAAGTAATGGTTGTGAAACATCTTGCTGCCCAAAGGCAAGACCTTTCATTTCTTGTGCAAGTTTTTCAATTTTTTGTATCTCCTGTTGCACATTACTTAATATATGTTTTAATCTTTCATATAATTGTGGATGCAGGTCGGGAACAATCACAGTGGCTTCACAGGAAATTTCATTTTGCGTGACCCTGACCTTCTATCTATTAGGATAGGGCAGGATTAGTTGCATATTAGTTTTCTTTCCTTGCACTCATTCCCTGTAGTTTGTCCTTGATTCCTTGTTCTGATTCTACAACATGTTTGCTTTACTCATTTTTTTCTCTTGTCTTTTGATTTTGTTTCCTGGTTCTGTGTTTTCCTTTCTTTTTGCTTCATTTTCTTCCTTGTTGAGTTTTCCTTTCGGTTTCCATCATACACGAATAAGTGTTGTGCCTTGTTACTTTGTGGCTTCTGAGTGTGTATGTGGCTGAAGTTCAAAGAGTCTTGTGATACTTCAACATTTGGCTATTCCTGGGTCTAGATTTCCTGTATTTGGTTGTGTCTTTTGGCCAATGAAGTTCTAATGGAAATTGTGATATGTTTGTTAGGAGATTTTTTGTCCAGCCATGAACCTATGTCTAGTCTGGGAACCTCATTCCTATACTCAGTTTTCTACTTGGGTATTTTCAAGCTTATCCGACTAGTAGAAATGGAGAAGGGGAAAATCTAAATGACAAAACCCAAATTAGATATCATTATATGCTTCTTTGAAGGAACAACCTATCCTACTCTCAATAATTCAGGATCCCTCTTCTGCCCCAAAATAATAAGTTTCGATGCACTGTTCTCTTTAAAAAAAATAATAAAGGCGAAAGAAGAGAAAGGCTTCCTATGTAGAGAGGTGAAGCAGGAAAATCCACCAGGGTACTATCCAATCTCGCTGATAGTGGAGAAATTCTTGTGTTCTTTCCTGACTCCATTGGGGTATTGTCCAGGCCTGCTGGCAGTGGAGAAAAACCAGAGATGAAAAACTATACTCTGAAAATATTAAGTTTGCGAGCTAAACTACCCTTCCCAATTCGAAACATTGTGATCTGGTTGAATCTTATGTTGTGTTCAACCAAGAAGGTACAAAGGGGACCACGTATTCTCATGGGGTAAGTGGGGAAGCCAAATTAATCTACACAATGAATCAATAATCCCTAAAGGACTAAGGCCCTGCACTAAAAATGAACCAAGATAGAGAAGCTAGAATTCAACTAGTGTGTCGCCAAGTGTTGTAGCAGCTGCAACAACCTCCAACATTTTGGCATATACTTGGATTTTGGATCCTACTATGGATCTTGTGATCAATCATTTCTTAGTCACTTATTGGGAAGCTGATGATATCAAGCTCCATTCTTTGATCTTAAGATTCGTTCACACTTTTATCTTTATATAGTATGTGTCATCTTTGGGCATGGGGATTATCACTTGTCGAGCAACGAGAACCTTGTGTTGCTTAAAGGGGAAATTTTTGTGATAATGGTTATTCTCATCACATAGACATGTTTCACACTCATTTCATGCACTCTTGCACAAGTGTCACCTTTATCCTCCTAAATTCTATCATCGAAGCCGCACTTGTCGTAAGCTACCACAAAGGTTGTTGCATTAAGTGAAGTATGTTTTTATATATTATGGATGGTATATGTTGTATCCCTAAGTGTTCAAGTCTATGATCATAGTCAATTTCTATCACTGTTCACATCAATTCCACTGATCCAACACTTGACCAAATTTTGGAGCTTCCCTAGCAACCTAGCCTCATCCATTTTTCCTGAACTGCGCACTTCGCATCTGCAACCCTCAATCTTTTACCTTGCCTATTGGAAATGCACAATGCATATAAATCCCAGCCTCCCTTGGCATCCAAAATTGCACAATGGATTCCTTTAGTGTCCTTCCCTGAGCCAGAACCCACTATCTCCAGAAACTACACAGCTTTGTCCTTTAAACATCTCAGTTGCCCAGTCCTCCTTGCCTCCTGAAACTGCACAAATGTGTCCTCCCAAGGTCTTATCCTGCAACAACCACTACCCACTTAAACTACACAATTTTGTCTCTTACTGACCATTAAGAAGGATGACATGGTAGATGACTTTTAAGGAGCTGAGGAGGAAAGATAAGGAGACCACGGAACCCAAGGTATGATAGAAGATCAGGATCGCATGAAGACTCCATCTAATACATAACCCTTTGGAGGGTAGGTATGGAAAACCAAGCACATATTTTTGAAATACACCTCTTAGTGCAGCATGAAGTACCACTTATCATTGTCATATCATTATGTCTTCAATGACATGCATTTTTTCATGCACTAAAATCCATTCCATGTGTTTCCTCTAAGTGACTTGATCCCTTTAGCTTGTTGGATCAATTGTGCCTTTTGGCATGCTTAGTTTTTATTCCATGTTTACAAACCTTTCTGGTGACCTCAAAGGTTGGTCTTTGTGTATACAAGTTTTCCTAGCCATGTAAACACCTGTCACACTCATACACAAATTTTTAAGACTATCGCACAAGTGTTGTCATGATCATCCTAAGGCCTATCTCTAGTGTTGCACATCACTTTTTGTTCTAGACAGACTCACAGAGGGTAATGCATTGTCTTGTTTTTCTAGTGGTCTATGTTGTCAGGTCATTGAAGTATGATAATTGTGTAATCACAATCTCAAGTTCCTCACAGGTTCACATGCCTCCCACACAGCCATTTTTCTGAAAAATCCTCCGATCAATAAACTCTCTTTCAACGAACCCCAACTGAACTGCGCACTGTGCAGTCTCAGCCCTTAATGAAGAAACCTTGCTGCTTGGAGCTACATAGTGCACACTCACTACCCCCCTGGTCAGTTGCACTGTGCAATTCCAAAGCTAAGCAGACTCCACAATTGCAAAGTAGACTCTCCTATCCTGACCTGAACTAAGCAAAAGTGTCTCCCCATTGTCCTCCCTCAAAAGGGACTTAATGATCTCAAAAACTATGGTTTCCTCCAAGCCCCTCTGCTACCCAGTCCTTCCTTGCCTCTGAAAATTTCACAGACCTGTCGCCCAAAGTCCCATCTTGCAATAACCATTGATGGTCTCAATTACACAATCTTGTCTCCTAGTGGCTTCTGCGTAATTTTTCCTGGAAATGAATATTGTGCCGAGGAGTTCCGCGACGAAGCCTGAGCTATGCTCTACGCAGTCTTAGTGACCAATCTCTCTCCATATCACCTGGAACTATGTAATGCACAACTATTAGGCTCTCTTTCCCAGCCTGTCACCTATCTCGGGCTCAATACATGGATAACAACGCATCATCTTAGACTAGGGATTTTTTGGATTTTATTTTATCCCATCATATTGAATTGCAGGAATAAGTACACTATTAGATCAGGGTGAGACAACAAAGAAATACAAAGATGAGAGAACATGCTAGAAGAATCACTTATAGCTGGATGGACAAAGAATGTTATCAAGCACGAGAAAACGGAACACATGCATGCAACCACCTCTCGAGAACAAAGATAATTAGAGACCCCACATCATCAAGCTATGTGGAGGAGAAGAGGAAGTGTATCTAAGAACACATTATCACTCAGCAACAACAACGGCTTGACATTTCCACCTTAGCAAGCTAGTCCATGTCAGCAGTTTCATTCCAAGTCGTTTCATGAGTTTTCAAACACCACATCACTACTATGAGCCATGCCTATTGTAAATCAAATGTATTGTAAAGTGGAAGTCCAATGGACACACATGAATATGAAGAGTCATGTCAGTTGAAAATTCAGAGGAAGTTGAACAATCACGAGGGTAGTCAAAGAGTCACAAGGGTCAAGCATCATTCTTGGTTATATATACCCCCCTCATTGTATGAGCAAAGGACTTTTCACCTTGGCTCCTCCCACAAAGCATAGAGAGGTTCAATCAATTCTTTGAGGAGCAAGGAGTGGCTCTAATGTCCTACTACTAGGGCTAGTGATGTATGATGTAAATATGTGTCTTGGAACTTTTGCTTAATATAGAATCTTCTTCAGGCCAGAAGTTTCCATGCATGACTTATGGATGTTTTTAATAATATTATTTGAGCATTTGTAAACCATGTTTGTTTCACATGTACTAATATAGTTGAACTATTTCGGTTATTTTAGTGCTTATGATGTTGCGAATATGTTGTATTGGTTATCACTATTGTCTCATCCTTATGGACTACTCCACATGATATTAGAAAGACATTTCTCGCTCATTGGTTATAATCACCGTCACATTTTTTGTGGACTATTACGTTGGATGGTTGATATATTTTTCCATGTATTTTGGTTTTAACAACTACTGCATCGGTTGTGGACTATTTTGCCGCATGTTGGACAGACCTTCCTGGTTTGCATGTGTCTCTTCCTAGTTGGTACTATTACCTCTCACTTAGAGGCTCACTTTTCTTCCCCCTTTTATAGTAAGATAACATGGACACAATTTCATTTCACACTTACCAGGCACACTTACTTGTTGTTCGAAGATCCCATTGCTTCACTTTCCCGTGCCGACAACTAGAGCCAAGGCAAATCTTTGAGGATTCAAAAATCGGTCCTTTATACCGGATGGGACTCCTACACCAAACGGTGTGAGGTCTAGATGGAAATTCATATCAGGGAGAACCCCTTGGTTGACAGATTTCCAATGTTGTCAACAGTATTTCATGGCAGGTTATTATAGAAGGTTCAAAGGGGGATTTTCCAAATTAGCATACCCAGTCACTTATTTATAGAAGAAGGGAACTAAATTTGATTGGAATAAAAAAAAATTAGGACAAATTTGAAAAATTGAAGAAATTATTAACTACTGCTCCGATTTTAAAATTAGCTGACCCAAATAAATACTTTGTAGTGTGTATTGATGCTTGTAAAGAAGGATTGATAGGCTATGAGTCTCGAAAACATAAATACCATGAGATAAATTATGCTACTGAGGATTTAAAACTAGCAAGTATTGTTAGAAATTAATTAACAGAGCAATGAAATACACAAAATATTGTGGAAACACAAATATAGAAATACATAAAACAAGAGACATAAATATACGTGGTTCACCCAATTTGGTCTATACACATGAAGAAACTTCCAGACCTTCCTTTTATATTATCTAGCAAAATGAAGAGATACAACCTACAACAGATTCATTGTAATTTCACCTTCGGTCTCACACAATCTCCTCTCTCTTTCTTGCTTAGAATAATAATACACAATCGCAATATAATTCACTCGTATAAATTGTGGGTTACCTTCTAGGGAAAAAAAGCCCTAAATCAACATAAATTCTACCATCAGATCATCTGTCTAATGAACGACCTAGATTGACTAAAATATTACACTATTTACAAGCCAAATTTTCATCTATTTTTAGCCCCCCATGGACCCCCCTAGCGGCGATTAAACAGACGGTGTTTCTGCCCCATTAAGAACAAGGATCCAATGCAGCTGAAACAAAAAACCTCTGAACAATCAGAAAGATAATCAGCCTCCACACCCAACAATATCCCACTTGGAGACTGATTATATAAACCCCATCATTGCTTCACTTGTTGGATAATGACTCTGCTTGGACTTGACTATTTCTCTTTTTCACCATCCTACTTAAAGACCAATTGAAACTGAGCATAATCTCAGTTTCTTCCTGATTACAATTTTTATTATCATATATGCAAGATTTTGGCTTATGTATATCTTTTCCAGCTTCAATTGTTCATGTTCCAACGCTGACCATATGAAATGGTACTTGAGTTGTATATGTTTACTCTTGGAATGAAATGTTTAGTTCTTTTCAAGATGAATTACACTCTAGTTCTCATTGTATAACATGGCCATCTCTTTCTTCTTTCCCAATTCATCCATAAACCTTTGTAACCAAATCATTTATTTACTATCCTATGTAGCATCAACATACTCTACTTCCATTATTAAAAGTTCAACAATGTCTTGCAATTTTGAAACCCAACTGACAATTGTTCCACTTATAGTAAACACATACCATATGGTGCTCCTCCTATTATCTCTATCACCTATGATATCTGCATCAACATATCCCTATAGAGAAATCTTTAGACCACCAAAGAATAATGCTTGATTTGTGGTACCTCTCAAATACCTGAGAATCCACTTTACATCCATCCAATGCTCTTTTCCTAGATTGTTCATATACCTACTTACAATTCCCACTACATGTGCAATATCAGGCCTTGTGTAGACCATTGCATACATTAAACTTCCAACTGTTGATGCATATGGAACTTTATACATATCATCCATCTCCTCCTGAGTCTTGGGACACATCTCCTTACTTAGTTTTAAATGGCTAGCCAAAGGTGTACTAACTATTTTTTCATTCTGCATATTAAATCTTTCCAACACATTTTCTATGTAATTACTCTGAGACAATGTTAATTTGTGATTTTCTATGTACTTACTCTGAGACAATGTTAATTTGTGATTTTCCCTCTATCTAGTTATTCTCATACCTAGGATTTGTTTTGTCGCACCAAAATCCTTCATTGCAAATGAATTTTCCAGTTTTCGTTTGAGTACATTCATTTTTTGCATGTTAGACCCCGCAACAAACATGTCATCTACATACAATAACAATATAATATAGTTTCCATCAGTTTTCTTTCTAAGATAAACACAATGGTTAGAGTGACATCTAGTATAACCTTGTTCAGACATAAACCCATCAAATTTTAGATACCACTGCCTTGGATCCTGTTTTAAGCCATACAAGCTCTTCTTCAATATGCACTCTAACTTCTCCTTCCCTTTGACCTCATATGATTTTGGTTGTTGCATATATATTTCTTCCTCCAAATCCCCATGGAGAAAGGTTGTGTTTACATCTAACTACTCAAGATGCAAATATTTTTTTTCCACTAGACTTAAAATAGTTCTGATTGAAGTCATTTTGACAACGGGAGAAAAAATTACGTCAGAGTATATACCTTTCTTTTGTGTAGACCCCCTCAACACAAGTCTAGCCTTATACCTCTATTTACCTCCATCTTCTTCCTTCAACTTATAAACCCATTTATTATGTAATGTTTTTTGACCTGCAGGAAACTTGACTAAGTCCCAAGTCTGGTTATGCATCAAGGAGTCCATCTCTTCTTCCACAGCTTGCTCCCACTTCTTCCTGGTTACTACCTGCATTCCCTCTTTATATCTTTCTGGTTCACTAGAATCAATAAAAAAATACATAATACAACGATGGAGAGTATTGTTCAGATGGTCTACTTATCCCTGTAGATCTTCTAACACCAGTTTTAGGTGTTTGATGTGCATGTTCTTGTTGTTGTTGATGTTCTTGTTGTGGTTGTTGATCATTCTGATTTTCAAGTACATTTACTTTTCTATGATCTCATCAAGCACTATGTATTCTTTGTTTTCCTTTTCCTGTTTCTTTCCCTACATCTGATCCTTATACATGACTTTTGTATTGAATATGACATATTTTTTGTTATGAAACCAGCTCACAAAAAGATAGAAAAGATAGATCAACGCCTTAAAATTCAACCTCTTTGAGGGGACAACCTCCTCTAAATTATACAAATGAATGATTCCTTCATGATTCAAATGAAAAAACCTCCTTTCTATATATAGGAGTCTAAGGAGTCACAATATAACCCATCCGACCTAATAATAATAATATAAATGCACAAAAACAACAATAGAGGGATTCTATGGGGCACAGTAATAACAATATGGGGACAATAGGGGCACAAAAATATTAATAAGGGATACAATTGCAATAGTAATGGGGTAATCACTAGTATTATAGGGACCTAACATGCCCCTCTCCTTCAAAAAAGTGTTGTCCTCAACGCTTGAGTAGTTCAGATGCTTCTGTATAAAATTCTCATCCTCCCATGTGGAATCTTCAACGGATAAGTTCTTCCACTTGATGAGATAATCCTAAATTGATCAATTTCATAGTTGAGTTCTTATTTCTGTGACTGCTTCCAGTTCCAATATATTTTTTCCTTGCTCATCAAGTTCTGGAAATATTGTTTGAACTGGGAGATTGTCACCTATAACCTTTTAAACATGAAACATGGAAAACTGGGTACACTCGAGAAGCTACAGGAAGCTCCAATTTGTATGCCATAGTACCAATCTTTTTTAACACCTTGTACGGACCATAATACTTTGGTGATAATTTATTATCCTTCTTAGCTTGCTTGAGGGACATTTGTTTATATGGTTGTAATCGTTGGAATACCCAATCACCTACATCAAAACTTTTTCCATTGCGATGTTGATTTGCCTATTGTTTCATTCTATTCTGCGCCAACACAAGGTTATCCTTTAAGAGTTTGAGGACTTGTTGTTGATGCTCGATGTTATCTTCCATTGCTTGAACCTTAGAATTTTCTTTTAAATATGATGTGATGGATGGTGGCTGATATCCATAAAATGCCATAAATGGGGTCATTTTTGTTGCTATATGGAATGAAGTGCTATACCACCATTCAGCCAGAGGCAACCATTTGACCCATTGTGTCTATTTATCAGATACAAAGCAACGAAGATATCCTTCCAAAAATTTGTGTACTATCTCAGTTTGCCCATCAGATTAAGGATGATAAGATGAGCTATGAGCTGAGTACTGAGACAAGAAAATAATTCTATCCAAAAATTCCCAGTGAAAATGTGATCTATGTCACTTACAATAATCATTGGGTTTCCATGTAGCTTTTGAATTGTTTCCATAAATGCAGTAGAAATTTTACTGGCTTTAAATGGATGTGATAATGCACAAAAGTGTGCATACTTGGTAAGTCTTCCAACTACCACCATGATGTTAGGGTCCCACCCTAACCCCCTTATTTATGTAATGGGATCACGTCATAGTCAAGAGTCAATAAAGCCCATATTAATGATTGTAAGTGGTTAATCCGCAACTAATAACGGAACCACAGTTAGTTGCAAATGGGCTGTAGTATTAGATAGATGGTATTATTAATACCACGGTATTGGCCCGTGGTATTGCATGTATGAGTCATATATAAAGGATAGAGACTCCCTGCGAGGAGCATAGTGTCTTATTTTGTAATCGAGCTCTGCTCTATTGGAGGTTGCCCCCACGAAGAGGCAAGTGAACATTACTCTCTGAATAATAAAATCATTGCTATTCTGTGTTCTGGGTATCTTTTCTTTGCATATTCTATATTCGGGTATCATTTGCAGGTTAAGAGCATAACAAGTGGTATCAGAGCACTTTCCAGGGCCGGTCGGATCTCCATTTCGTAGCAAACCTTTTTTTGGCTAGAGACGTGTTCCGGTGTCTTTAAACCACGGGATCTGTCATTGAGCGCATAAATCTGCGAATTTGGGGAGGCATGCACGCAGGAAATACAAGAGGGGGTCACGTCTGTTGGACTCCCTTATAACCCCTGTGGGTACCCCTTCGAGTAGTAGCGCATTAGACAAAACCACGCATGGGCTGTCTTCCACGTACCCTATGGGTATATCGGAAGCCCCCTAGGCTCCTTTGAAACCTCGCCATAGATAAACGTTGGACGTGTCGCGGCTATAGTACACCGAGAACAGCACTCGAAGAGATTACTCGCCCGTACGATAGGGTAGTCGGGTTGTACGGCTAAGGGTACGGTTGATCCTCCTTAGTCAGAGTCCTGAAACATTGGGCCGAGTACTACTGCCAAACCCTTATGTATATTGCGATCTGTAGCACCTCACACTCCTCAAGACACTAGTTCCCTTTTCTATCATCATCTCTTCCAGATCCGCTTGTGCAAAGGAGTGCAGCAGCAGTAGACATTGGTCCCAATCAGCCATTTTGATCTATTAGATCCATCAGATCCGCAGAAGCAGTCAGTTCCGCCACCCAGCACTATCAGATCCGCCATTGAGATCTCTTAGATCCACCAGATCAGAGTCGTTGTGAAGGGTTCCTATACCGGGGTATAATTTTCGCAGGACTTTTGGCTGCATTGACATTTTGAGAATTTGGCCACTGCAGTATTGAAAAGGGAGGAGTAAAACTTCGTTTGGAGTTTTCAGGAAAAAAAAAAAGTCTGAGATCTTTCGGGGCACTTATTGGTGATCTAGCCCATCAGAAACAGGACGACGAGCTGAGCACGGTGGTACCATTCACTTCTTAGTGAATTTTTTATAGGCGGTCCCACTTTTCAACAAATCCAATTTGTGTATGGTAGAAACTAGAGCTCAAGCAAGGGCCAATGAAAGGACGGACAAACTTGAAGAATCAGTGCATAACCTCGACCTTCAACTTACCAGACTATGTAGCATGGTCGACAAAATAGTTCCGAAGGGCAAGGAGCAAGCCCACGAGGAGGAGTATAATGGCCATGAACATAATGAGGGTGAGTCTAGCCACTCTCCTCACGTCTGGCACACCCACCCACAACACAGTCAGCGACCTCCCAAGTTGGATATGCATAAATTTGACGGTTCTCACGCGTCGGCATGGATAGCACAAATGGAGCAATATTTCAAACTAAATCGCATATTCGATGATGATACTCAGCTTATGTTGGGGAGCGTGTACTTGGACAATGAAAGGTGGCAATGGTGGGAATTGCAGCAACGTTGCACTGGACCTTTTAGGACTTGGCCCAAATTCACCAAAGCTCTTCAAGACCGCTTTGACCAGGAATCGTCTTTTTTGGGTCGTCTTACTAACCTCCGACAGACTGATACAGTGGATGAATATATTACATCTTTTGAAGCCTTAGGCTTCCGCACTTGGGGTCTCTCAGATGGGTTCTACACGGAATGTTTTATCAGTGGTCTTAAAGAAGCTATCAAAGCCCAAGTCCTACTACACCACCCTCCCACATGGACAAAGGCTTGCAAGGTAGCTCATAACATGGAACATGCATTAGCAGCCCAATACAGTCGCCCAAATTTCTCCGCTAAAGGTCGCCCCCCACAAGCTCACAACACGACTCAAACACTTAAAGTCCAAAAGGTGTCAACTGCGGAGATGGTCAAAAGAAGAAAGCAAGGCCTATGTTACTACTGTGATGAAAAATACTCCCCGGGTCATAAATGCAACGAGCCCAAAAATTTTCAAATTGATGCGACTGACTACAGCTCAACAGAGGAAGAGCCACCACTGGAGGAACATGAGCCGCTAGAAGAAGACAACCAACATGACAATGTCTTTGACGAACCAGTTATTTCGTTGCATGCTTTGGTAGGGATTTCTTCCCCTCAAACTCTCAAAATCAAAGTTTTTATTAAACATCGCCCAGTAGTAGTCTTGATTGATAGTGGAAGTACACATAATTTCATCCATCAAAAAGTCGCAAAAGTAGTGCATTGTTTTGTACGAGCAATTTCTAACTTCCAAGTTCAAATTGCGGATGGAGGCACAATGAAATGTGAAGGCCGCTGTGAAAATGTCAAACTTCAAATGGGGGATTATCAGTTGAAAACCCACATGTTTTCCATACACATGCGGGGTTGCGACATTGTCCTCGGAGCTGACTAGCTCCGCACTCTTGGGCCAATCACAATGGATTTCCAGGAGTTATATATGAGTTTTAAGCAGAACAACTACACACATACCCTCTATGGACTCCAGGCGGGAGCCCCCTCTATCATCAGCTCGCATAGGATGGAAAAGTTGTTAAAAAAGGGAAATCATGGAGTTGTAGCTCAATTTAATGCCATCCAGGTAGTCGAAACCAAGCCGCCGCCAATTCATCCTAAGATGCAACAGATTTTAAATAACCATCCGCCGGTCTTTGACAAGCCTCATGAGCTTCCACCCTCGCGAGGGGAACATGATCATAGCATCACCTTGGTTCCAGGGGCCCAACCCCCGCGGCCATACAGATATCCGTTCACTCAAAAGAATGAAATAGAAAAAAATCATCAAGGAATTGTTGGAAGCAGGTGTCATTCGTCCCAGCATTAGTCCTTATTCATCCCCAGTGGTCATGGTCCTCAAGAAAGATGGGGAGTGGCGGATGTGTCCCGAATTCAGGGCCCTCAACAAGTTAACAGTCAAAGATAAATTCCCCATTCCGGTGGTTGACGATTTGCTGGACGAACTCAATGGGGCTCAATTCTTC
>APFE030239312.1:23351-33394 GCA_000404065.3 Pinus taeda | reverse complement strand
AAAAATTGCTCCATTTGTAATATCCATGTTGTGGGATCCTTGCCATCAAACTTCCTCATATCGATTTTTGGAATATGGTGGGTCTTCCATCCCACATTAGAGTCTATGAAATCATGATTAACATTTATTTTGTTCGCTTCATGAGTTTCCTTTACAACCTTTTCACCATTAGTAAGTATTTCTTGTAGAAAATTTGTCAAATCTGTCTTCAAATCTGCCATGTTTGTCTTCAAATCTGCCATGTCTCTCTTCAAATCTATCTTCAAATCGTCCATCTTAGCTTCCATGCCCTTTATCTTAGATTCCACGCCATTTATCTTAGCTTCTATTAGCTTTTGTGAGTGTGACATTTGTTGCACTTGTTCTTGTAATTTTGACATATCATGTAGCATTTCTTCCTCTTCTACATGAGTCATGCTAGGGCTTTCAGGTTCCTTACTAGGTGTTTGCATTTTCTTTCCTCGGAGCATCCGTTACCGATAATAATGCTCTACTATGCCCTTTGAATTCCTTCAAAATAAATTTTCAAACCAATCTTAAGCAAAAATTTAAAGGAATCTACACACCTTTTTTCACTTTGTAGGAGCTCGATATTGCCTCTGATGTATCTCTGTACTTTCAAATCATCCAGTTCTGAAATTGCGACCTGCTGTAGCCCTCCGTGTCCTCTTTCCAATTCCACCAATCTGAATAAAATTGGATTATCTAAGGAAGATATATGCAAAATCTCCCACAGTGACTTGATTATAGACTAGTTCCGTAGAGCGAACTTGTACGACATGCCACGAGTCACTGTTTCGACCTTTGGCTCTGAAAAATATATACAAGAAACTATAGACCGTTCTCTTTTTGTAACTTCTTACTAAATTTCAATCAGATGCTCAGATATAAAGTTATGATTAGTTTCCCCAGGTCACCTGTTTGGAAAGAAATTCAGGAGTCTGCAAGAAGACCAACTTCCTTAGATCATATCTCCGAAAATATAGCACGAACAACTCTAAAATTTGGACCCAAGATTCAGCGTGATTTCTTTGCAAATGTGTTTTTTTTTTAGCTTCTGAAATGTCGCAGAAAAAAAGTTATAGCGAAAATTCCACGATGACCTGTTTGGATCAGGGAAACCCTAGAATCCAAAGCTCTGATACCAAATGTTATGAAACCAGCTCAAGAAAAGATAGAAAAGATAGATCAACACCTTAGAATTTAGCCTCTTCGAGGGGGGAACCTTCTTTACATTACATAAATGAACAATTATTGAATGATTCAAATGACAAAACCTCCTTTCTATATATAGGAGTCTAAGGAGTCACAATATAACCCAGCCGACCTAACAATAATAATATAAAGCCACAAAAATAACAATAGAGGGATTCTATGGGGCACAATAATAAAAAATTGTGGATAATAGGGGCACAACAATATTAATAAGAGATGCAACTACAATATTAATGGGGTAATCACTAGTATTATAGAGACCCAACATGATTGTTGTGCAAACTCATACATCTTCAGATTTTCTAGCAGTTGGTGCTTCTTTAATGTGTCCAACACCTACATCAAATGTGATATGTTCTCCTCATAGGTAGAATTAATTTTATATATATATTATATATATATATATATATAATATATATATATATATATATAACGAATGAATATATAAAAAGATACAATATATCATTCATTAACCTAATAAATGTAGTTGGTGCATTGCATAGGCTGATTGGCATGACCAACCACTCATACAACCTTTGCACAATTTTGAAGGCATTCTTCCTAGTACCTACCTCTCTGACATGAACCTGGTGATATCAAAACTTTAATTCCAACTTGGTGAAGTGTCCTACTTGTTGTAAATGACCTAGTATATAATTTATCCTGAGTAGGGGGCGTTCATTTTTTAGTGTAATTTTATTCAGTTCCCTGTAATCAATACACATCTTCCAAGTCTCATCCGTCTTTGCTAAAATAATGATGAGTGGCCCACATGGTGATGTACTTGGTCGAATGAAACCCTATTCCACTAGCTATTGCAATTGTTTCTTCACCTCACTTTCTTATATACCATTTTTCATGTACGCTCGATGTTTAACAACAGGGAGTCCAATAATAATTAGATCCCTTGCTCCAGTTCTCTCTTCGGTGGTTTCCCTTTAGGATCTTGGAACACATCCCTCTATACTTGTAACAACTCTTCCAATTTTGTTTCTATTTCTCAGTATACCCATCTAGGGATGGCTTGCCTCTTACTAACTCTTCTACAAACTAGTTTTCTCTCCAAAATAGTAAAACACACTTCTTTCTTGAACTGATCAGTTTCTTGGCTTGGTTGGCACTTACTCGTGAATTTGTTTACTTTCCTTTGTGTGGGTTTATGGTGAACAATTTTCCATCATTGACGAATTGTGTAATGCCCTGTATTAATAATAATAATACAATATAAATAAATAAAATATAATAATAGAAAATAATAAATTGATAGTTATATATATATATATATATATATATATATATATATATATTATATATATTATATATATATATATATATATATATATATATAATATATATAATATATTATATATATATATTATATATATATAATAAGAATATGTAAAGTTAACAAAAGTAAAAATAATTAAATAATAAAGAAGTAAATTAAGAAAAAATGTTGAGTTACGTAAACTTTAAGACAAAGAAATAAACGTTGACATGTTAACACATGGATTGTGTGGATGAGAATCCCTTTCCATTGCCCTTCCATTTTTCGAATAGTATTTTATATTTAATGGATGAAAAGGGAGATGAAAAGAATTCATTCATTCTTTCTAAAGGAGAATGTTGTGCGACAAAGGATTCCATGGCAGTAGTTGATTAAGGGCTTGGGGGTGGCCAGCCGTAGAAAGACTTTGTGAAGCTACACCTACAGTTGGGTGGAGAGTTGTTCCCAAAATTTTATTTCAGACAATGAGATTCGAGTAGCATCACAACTCAATAATCGACAGTAAAGTATTCCTTCTTAATGGTTTCAAAATTCTATGCAAATCAGTTGAATGTTTGTGTCAATTATTAATAACATTATTTATGTAATTAGTTTGTATATTTTAATTCTAAGTTGTTATAATATGGTATTGGTTGGATATCTGCATGAATATTGCATCTTGCATATACATTTAGGGACTTCTGAACACTAATCCATAGACATCAAGGGGAACTACATCTAGTTCTACTTCATCAATAAAATCAACACTAACAGTAAATCTAATTTTGCATTATTTTTTTCCTTTAACTCAGCATCCTTATTTACCCATCCCAATGAGTATGGGCTTGGATGATCATGAACTTCTAATCTCAATTATTTTACCAACTCTAGTGCAATGACATTCTCTTGCGATCTTGTCTGAAACAGAGAATCAATCTTTTCTTCTTTACCCGTCATTAGAGAAATTTTGAGGTCCAAAATGGGCCTCCTAAGGAATATTATAAAATAATATTGAAAATAATAAAATAAGATTATATTACACCATCAAATTTTAGAGGGATAAAAGAAAAGACTACCTTTTCAACTCATATTTTCAACTTATCTCCCTACGATTTTACTCTAAGTTTGGCTGGAAGCACCGGCTAGATGTAGAATTTGATTCCTCATCTAAGGAGTACTTGTGTTGCATACTTTTGACGGAATCTGCTACACCAAAAATGACAAATACATGGAAAAACGTGATTGTAATCATGTTTTTCATGTATTTCTCATTTTTCGTGTGGTAGGGTCTATCGAAAGTATGCAAAATGTATTAAATTTTCATCGGGTTACATTGTTTTTTCTTTGATATTTGCATCTCTTCATTAATTTATTAAGTTCATCCCATAACATCATAACATTATTAAGTTTTACATCATTATTCATCATGCAATTACGTAGAAAGAACAATAACATCATCATCAACGTAGTGGAACATAAAGGAACAAGAGAAGAAAAGAACAATCCCATATTAGGAAATAGGTGATATAGGGGAGATACTACTCAACCCTTCCTATTTCTTGCTGAGCTTCCCATCAATGAACCTAAATAGTCAAGTGGTAAAACACTTGCATCATAATCCTATCTTGGGTTAGATAGCTGACTTACCAAAGGTAAGGATCTCACATCGCCAAGCCTTGTGGGTATGATGCCAACTACAGTGTACTTTGTAATGACCAAGATAGGGTGAGCTACTACTCCAACCCTATGGGTAACAGAAAGGGGTGATACCCTATGATCCATATTTCTCTCAACTCCAAGAGAACTCTATCTCAATTCCTCATCCTAGGAGCTCAGACAAGGGAGAAGAGTATAACTCAATGTTCTCAATCAATGTTGCTCTCATCATACTCATATAATCATACTCATATCAAGTAATCATCATCTATCAATAGCAGTTGTCTCCTGTTTATACAGGATATTAAATCAAATATCATGTTAGAAAATAAATAATCATATAAATCACAAAAGGATACCATAATAATCCTCCCTCTCAAGGAGGTGCCAACTACAAGCCTAAGCTTCTCTCGTACAACTGCATTGTCTCAATATATAATAATATCACGGTCCCAACTATATATATGGGATTCTATGCCAATCAGATCCCACTCTTTATGATCACAATGTATCCATGTCATATCCATATCATGCTCATACATCTCTCTAAGGAGCTTCTTCAACCTACTCATAGCTAGTCATGATAGCAACATCATACTCAACCTCGGTTTTGTCATGGGCCTCTCATCATGTCATATTTCATACTAAGACAACACTCATATGTGCTCATCAATAATCAACATCAACATCTCCATAAAGTCACATATCATAGGAAGAATATCTCAGACGAACAATAGATCATAGCATGAAAACATCTTGAAGGATTCTTGGCAACAATGTGTATGAAGCGGCTCAATCATGAACCTATTCAGGTTCTATGCACACCATATATATACATATATATGGATGGATGTTCTAAATGAAACATCAATGCTTCAATCAACTGTTGGATGCCATGTCAAGTTCAACAACATCTTGAACTTCAAATCAGAGTATCCAAGGATTTTCATTTCCAATTTTCAATGCTTCTTTAATAGCTTCACAATGTAGATTATTTTTTTTTTAACTTCAGAAATCGATTCACCATGCCATGATACATTATTACAAGCTTCAAAAGCCATCTCCCTCTTACTTATATCATAAGAGTATCTTTACCTAACAATAGTAGATTGTCAGTATATAAAAACCAAAATCAAAATCAAGGTCATACCTTGGAACACTTGTGAGGTAAACGCTTGGATCAACATGTCATCATGGCTTTGTCAATGTGGACATATCTGAATTAGGGGATCTTGCTTCATGTGATGCTCACTACAACCACACAAATTTACCAAACCATCAGCCGTTCATAAATCCTTATTATGCAATCAAATCAGCTCATCAAAGTTTAATTAGAAGCTAGGTCAATACTAATATCAAAAGTCATCAATATGTTAGTGTCAATTCTTTGAACCAGATGTCAAGTAGGGATTTCATCAAGTCATGATATCATCTATTATCCTGCCCATAGGTTGTCATCAACCACACAATATCAATCAAGTCATTCCAATAATACAAGCCATATGAAGCCACTATGCTCATGTATCATTTTCATCAAGGAAAATCATCATCTGTCAAGTCAAAACATTAGACATCATGTTAATATCCAAATTTTCTATCATATAACATATCTAAATCATTGAATCGAAGATATAGGTCATCATTAGGCATCATACAACTCATATATATCAATCAACCAAATCATGTCTATATGTATGCCATGATCACCTGCAAACATTCAAACTTCCATGTTTTCAAATCTTTCGAATATCTGCTACTTATTTGTGGAACTGAAATCCTCCAGGTGAAAATCTTGATTCAGAGTTCAGATAGATTCATAAATATTTAGATGATGTTCAGCTATAGTCAAATCTCTCAATTCTCCCTTCAGTTTAGCATGGGAGTGACTTTAGCTACCTCAACGCTACCTGGGCCTTATCATGTGTGCATCTAGGGATGAGTATTCCTAGTTCTATGCATGTGTCTAGAGCAGAAATCCTAATTTTTGTAGAGGCATTATATCTGAGAACTTGTTGTAGATCAATAATTTCAGATGCACATAAATCATATTTCAACAATACAAAATGAAATAGTAATAAGAGTAAGAATCTTCAGAAGAGATTCTTAGTTTGACTGGGAATCTACTTCATTCATCTTCTTTCATGTCATCAACCTATATTTACTAGAGTCATGCAACAATAGATATGTTAGATCATAGAGTCAAACATATATCCATCATGGTCATATGATGCTCATGTCAACTACTACATCATATCATGGCATTAGTCTTTCATCAAAGGTTAGATTCACATGATATAGACAGTGGACAGGTTTGACAACATACTTCAAATATAATGAACACAATATCACTTCTATCAAGTCAATCCATCAAGTTTAGGGCATTTAGTTTTACCATATTCCATTATCAAATACATGACCATGATTAATGAGAGATCTAGATTATTAATCTCATAGTTCTATTATCAAGGTTACCATAAGACCAAGTCAGATCATTCAGTGAAACTTTAGAAAAACAACAAGAGTGTCAACATACTTTCATCATACTTAGCACAAGAATTATCAGTATTGATGAGGTAATCTTCTATAAGAGATCCATCATGTCTTATGCATGCCAAGTGTCAAGAGTATCAAGGTACTAGCCTTCTTCACAGAATCAGGTTCTCCAAGAACAATAGATGTTAGTGTTCCACTATATCCAAGATTAGCAATAAGTAACCCAATAGAATCAATAAGATAAACATGATCAAAATTTTCAATACCAGGTGCATCATTTCGTCATGGGAAACATAAATCCAAATCTCTTTCATATGAAAGCATGAGCCATTTTCTTATGAGACATTCTCAACATACCATAAGGCTTACCTAGTCATCCAATGTTATAGCTTAAACATAACATTGAAACAATGTACCTTTCATACCTTATAGTGTTCGAATACTTGTGCACCTTCTCATAGGCAGCTTGTAATGCTTTTCACGTTTTCATCAAGTGCCTCTTTACTTATTTCTTGATCTAGATTTTCTTTCCCGCATCTCAAATGATCCTTAAGAGGGATTCACTTATCACATCTTATCAAGGAGGTTAAATACATCCACATAATCAAAATATACATGCAGGAAGTATAAGCGATGATCAAAACAATCATCATAATAATCAGATCCATCAGTCTAAACAAGAGTAAAGACACAAAGAAACATCATAAGTCAAGCAGTACTTATCTTTAATGAGAGGTGATCCTATCCCTATTGAACCAACCTTCAAGAGTCGTCACTATCCATAATCCACATAAGAATGTTGCCTCGAATCAACTTTATCAACAACCGTCCATCTAGGGCTTCATCGAATCTATCCCAAGTGCTTGAGCATCTTCACATAGATCACACTATAGTTTCCTACATCAAATATCAAGCCATAAACTAGGGTTTCTCTCAAACCCTAACCATTAAATCCTTATGCACTAACTACCTAGGGTTTCCTTCATACCCTAGGATTATTTTACCTCTCCACCATCCTCTTCTTGCTTCCGTCAAAAGTGATTCCATGGGGGTGATCTCCATGGCTTTTCTTCAACCCAGCTTTGATACCATGTAAATTGTTCATAGGGCTACATTTTTCGTTTCTTTGATAATTGAATCTCTTCATTAATTCATTAAGTTCAATCCATAGCATCATAAAATTATTCAGATTTACATCATTATTCATCAGCATATGCAATTATGTAGAGAGAAAAATAACATCATCATGAATGCAGTGGAACATAAAGGAACAATAGAAGAAAATCATGCACACATAGAGACACTAGGATTGGTCAGAGATCAACGCAAAACCCACTATGGGGAAAACTGTTGAAAATATTCTTCTAATAGATTGTCAGTAAATGATTTAGCAAAAGAGAGTACGACGATTCATATCTTCTCAACAACTAGAATATCCATGAAATGCATCTAAACATCAAATATTTGATTCAAATAACTATAATGTATTGTCACTGCATGTAGCCTGCTGCCAAATACTTTTGCCACTAAGTGAAATCTTCAGAACACTGAAATCTATTCTTGGAGTCTCGGTCATAGGGAGGACGAGATATACGAGCGACTATGAAAGACCAGGTCGCTCTCTATGAACTCCATGATAGTGACTATAGTAGCTTGGAAGCTCTCATACCATCCTGTGCTAGCGATCGAGGACCAAACTAACCCAGACTCCCAGTCGCTCTCATGAACACTCTGTGCCAGCATCCAAGGGTCCCTAGTCACTCTCATATGCATGTGTTCCAGTGTCCATGAACTAAAATACTCAATTCTCCGCCAACAACTAGAAATAAAAAAACCCTAGTTCAGTGCAAGCTTCACCCATAGCTTCATACCCTTGTGCAATCTTCCTCCATCAGACCTATGTGAGCCAAGAAAAAATATAAGAGGAGAAGAAAGCTTGATCAATGTGTACAACTGATCTTGAGGTATCTTCTATTTATAGGCTTCCATGAGGGTCCACTTGACCTATCCATTGGTACATGTGCATAGGGATGACCTGATCTAGAATATATGTATGAATAAAATAATTCATAACTCAACTTCTGCTTGTCCAAATGAGGTGATCTTTAGGTCAATTTTGGTCCTCTCGAAAAAGAGGAATCTGATGGCATCATAATATCCATAAAATGAGTATTCCAACGTGGAGTTTGACTAAATTTGCAAAGTTTTAACCTGGGTACTCCTTGGATAAGGAATTAATATTTTCATCCAACGAGTGCTCCCACTCAAAATTTGAGTAAAACCATAGGGAGATAAATTGAAAATACTAGTTGAAAATAGAATTATATATATATAATATATAATATATATATATATATATATATATATATATATATATATATATATATATTAGTTTTTTAACTCAAAAATGGTGAATCATCCCCCATTGTTGACATCATCATCTTGAATCCTATTGGCTCTTATAAAGTTGATTTTTGTTGTACATTTTTGTTTTTAGGCCGATTTTTTACCTCAAAATTTCTCTAATGATCTATATGTGGAATAGTTTTGCTATTTCTTTCTCTTCTTGTTGCTCAATGCTACTGAGATTCACCTCCTTCTACACTTACAGACAATCTTCTCATCCACATCTAAGAGGATTTCAACCTGTTTTCTCGAATTAATGGCCATAAGATTCTTCTTCTTATTATCTTTTTTTTTAGGTTAATCTCTAGATGCAAATTCCAACACTTCTCCTCTGTATGACCATTAATATTATTGTGGTTGTAATGGTTTTTGGGGTCTTTGCACAGGTGTGTTGTGGCTACCATATTTTTACATTTTCCCCTTTCCACTCCTTCTTCCCCTGCTTAGAAGTGTCTTGGTGCTCCTTCTTCTTTGATCCATGTGATTTCCCTTTATTGAAGCCTATGTTCTATAGGTATTGTGTATGTACACAAGCCTCATCCACCAATCTAGGATTGAGAAACATTGCTTACTTCCATAGGTTTTTTAGACCGTCCATATACTTGAGGAGTATATATGGGATCTTTGGGGAGATATCTAGCAGTATGGACATCTTTCTAAACTTTGTGATGTACTCTTATACACTCTACCCTTGCTTCTACATAAAGTAGTGCCACTGGATCCACTGGTCCTATACATACAATATATGGTAAAATTGTGTTATGATGGTTTTAAATTAACCCCACTTAGTCACTAGAGGATCTCCCTCCAACTTCAAGGCCTCCATGTTGTTTTCCCATAAGTTCAAGGCATGGTCCTCTAATTTTAGCTGCACACATTAAATCTTTTGTACCTCCTCTATATGATGAACACTGAAATAAAATTCTAATTGTTGCAACCTGTGATTTAGATTCAACGCATTAATCTCAACTTGGTATAGTTTGATATCAATCTCCGCTTCCATTTT
>APFE030239312.1:3351-20851 GCA_000404065.3 Pinus taeda | reverse complement strand
TTTGAACAAGTGTGTGCTTTGAGCTTTAGACATGAATTGAGTTCCCTTATTTTTACACCACTAGTTTGGACAACTGAGAGGCGACGAGGTTTGAAAAAACATGTCCTAGACAACATGTGACCATTGCATAGTTAAAAATAGAGTACACGTGGATATTTGCAAATGGCTCTCGATAGATGGTGAAGGTTAATGGGAACCATCCCCTAAAAGAACGTCTTTTGTGAAAATATTAATATTTAGTTGAAATTTTGTTTTTTTATGAGTCATAATTGTATGAGTGGATTCAGTGGTTAAGAACATGTACCTCTTAGTAATATATCACAAACTCAAATCCAAAGGAGGAGAGTGTGTATAATTTGATAGATTGCAATAGTCAAACCCTCAAATATGGAGGTTAATCCCTATTGAACAATTATTTTTTCTTGCAGTTCTTATAATTTTGATCCATAAAATGTTGTGGATATTCCATTGGACAGTTCATCACAATTGACCTAATAGAAGTATACTTAAAAATTGGAAAATCTACATTATTAGGGTTTATTCCTCTTTAGCTTTATGGATTTGTATATTATTGTTTATTGTGTATGCATGCAGATTAAAAAATGTGCATAAAATAGAGAACAACAAAATAAAAAACCACTAATTTCCTAGGAAAAATAGGTATGGGTCATTCAGATGGTAATGCCTTCAATTAATTACAAACACTTTTGGCTATGTTGGATACTATATCACTCCAACAAATTGGTTGTTGTTTTTCTATCATAAATACTGGTATCTTCTCAAACTTGCTTCTCATGCAAAACCCATTTGGTGCGCTACAAAATATATTGTGAAAATGTGCTTCATGTTACATTAGAAATCTTATTTAAAACCACAAGGACAAGAATAATTCCAAATACAGTTACTCACAATTCAATCCCATCAAAACCTCTTTTCAAAAAGGAAGCCAAAAGGAATTATGATTTTTTTAGCACTTCCAATCAAAGTTGGAATTACAAAAGAGACTCATCTATCAAATTTGACCATTTTCACACCTACCTAAGCAAATTGATGATCCAAAATATTAGCTAATAGTGTTCACACAATTTACTTTTACCATTAACATAGCAACTGCAATGATAAATTGTGTATGGAGATAACCATCATGTCAGATTTAAATATGTAGACAAAAATCAACACCTTGGAAAGCCCCAAACAAGTAACCAAACATATGAATCGATAATTACAAGTGTAATCCAAATGGTTTCAAAACCAAGACCATAGTGAAAACCTATACATGACTAATAACATAGGTATTTCTCAACTGAAAATGAGATTTGTCCACTTGAAAACAATAGTACCATATCCTTACATGTTTCATAGATGTGAAATCAACATTGTCAAATGTTTCAAAATGAGGAATGTTTAAGATATCCAAGAATCTTATAAGAATGAAAAATGAAACAAGTAAAAAAATTAAAACCATTTAAAACTCAATTTCATCCTAAACAAAGCCAAGTAGTATAATATATTGGGACATTGGATATTATATCAATAACATGCATACTAAAAGAAACACAATTCACAATATATGTATTCTTGTTTAATACATTTTGGTTAGTGACATAATTTTCAAAGTAACTAATGCAACTCCTAAAACCCAACTACCCAACCAGTGTTTGAAATAAAGTTAGTGGTTTACCTTTATAGAACCCATGGAAGACCTTTCAAATCAACAAACATCCTTATAAATGACATTATCAATAATAGAAAAACAAAACATTCATTCGCTTAAAAAATTACATTTGGTGTACATGACTAGTAACACAATTATTTTACAATTGAAAATGAGATTTCTCTATTCATTTTGTTTCTCCTCCAACTAGGGTAATTCAAATGTTATAAGTTGACCAATGGGAACTTATATATGATGAAACAATATTGAATGTAGGATTAGCTATAGGTTGACATGCATTCATTAATTTCCTAGGAAAAATAAATACAGGTAATTTAGATGGAAATTTCTTCAGTTAATTACAAACGATTTTGGTCATGGGGAATACTATATTACTCTTAAGAAATTGGGTATCTTCTCAAACTTGATTTTAATCCAAAACCCACTTGGTTCCCTACATAATATATTGGTCAAATGTGCTACATGTTATATTATAAATCTTATTTAAATATCACACAAATATGTATATATACTAGAAAATCACTTATCATCATTAACAATACAAATATGTACAAATAGATTCTCCAAAAATAGCTTAAAAAGGGTGGATAAAACTATTTTCTTTCCTTTTAGGAACAAATTATATATAAAAAACATATTAAAACAACCACAAGGACAATAATGAGTCTACGTATGGTGACTCATAATTGAATCCCATGAAGACCTGTTATTAAAAGAGGGAGCCATAAGTTAGTATGATTTATTTAGTGCTTCCAATCAAAGTTGAAAATTCAAAACAAAATCACTTATAAAATTTGATCATTTTCACACCTACCTGGTGAGCCCCAATATTTCATCAAGAGTGATGCAACTCCCAAGGGCTTCTCAACTATATTTATCAACTTGAGGTTCATACAAAATTCTAGGTGGCTGTAATATATACACAGTAGATGGAATTCTACTCATGCCACTTAGCTAGGACATTTGATCAATAGTGCTCCAATACCATTTTTCTATTGAATTAGGAGGAAATTAAATACTAAAAGTGCAATTCAAAAGCTAGCTCTAATGTCAAAGGTAAGTTCTTTTCAAACCCTAACTTGTAGATGCTACCAACTTGTAAATGCTATTGAATCAATTCATGAAAGAACACAAGAGCTATCCTACCTGCAGAAAGGAAACTACACTATTTTTCAATCAACCACCTAGCTATCAAATTCACTTGTAAATGGGAAATTATCCTACCAAATCGTAGCTCAAGATTTCATGCATCCTCTATCTAACTCACACTTGCATATAAATCAATGTTCTACTTGTGCTAAATCTCTGATAAAGAAACTAATGTTATCTTATCTTGCAGTGAAGGAAACAAGGATGGTTGGAATGGCCTAGGTGTTTCCCTTAATCATAGAGTTCATGCTAGGGATCAACCTACTCCTAAAATCAGTCAAACTTGCATCACAGGTCAAAATAGGGGGTAAAACAGGCTACTACATGCATGCTATGTGAAGCTTCTACAGGAACCTTGTATTGCTATAGGAAGGCCTGTAATGCTACAGGAAGGATGCCGAGAGGGGTTAGAAAGTAGGAATGATGAGATCAAGGGATCAAAAGGTGGATGGAGGTTATGGTAGATGGATGAAATGTGGCAAACACCCCTAGACAAGATCAACACTTTAGGAATTCCTATTTTGGACTAAGAGGGCTATTCACGGTGACCTAAGAGAAGGAGCTCAAGAACAACATTTGGGATTCATCAAAGAGGGTGAAGAAGTCATTCATGGAGATGGTGAAAGGCCCTTTCCTGCAGATCCAACATCCATGTAACATCACATTCACATGCTCTCTTATCATTTACAAAATAACATAACCAATGGTGAAAAATATGAGTTCAATTTAAACACTATCTAATTTATGCCAACAACTCTGATCTAGTTAATGAATCAGCTTTTAAGCTACAACAATACATATGCAAAACAAGATGACTAATATAGAACTTCTTCCAAGAAATCATAAACATATATTTTTTTGGTTGTGATTGTAGATTCTTCTATTCATGCTCTCATGGGGGAGATGAGGTAGAGGTAGTAGTCACAGGCTTTTTGAGGAATTATATTCTAATAAAATGCAGAAAACTAACAAACATTCTAAGCTAAGAAGAAATACCAATACATAAGAGGGACCTAAGCCACTGGGGTTGGGCTGAAACCCAAGAGACTCAACCCTATGAAACTAACTTAGGGATGGATCAATAAGAAACTTCTCACTATCATTGTATCAATGTCAAATATATCACATAATGAGTAAAAAATAATAGTATCAAGTTCTTCATCACAATAGCCTCTTAGCTGAAAATAAATTTTGAATACTAATGAGCTCTTTGGCATGTTTATTTATGCAAGAGGGTAGCTACCAACAACTCCCTAGAAAATAGGGATTCCCAATACTCGAGAAAGGTGGATCTAGATCTCCTTGAACTTCACTTGCTTGGCTGCCAATGACCTTGTCCTACTTAGTTTCCAATGAACTTGAGCTGATGAGAGAGAGAGTGGTGATTTTGATTGAGTTATGGATTTAAGGAGGTAGACAACCTCCTAGAATCTCTCCCCTGTCTACTTTGAGCTCCTGCATTGAAATCATCTCAAAATTGTTCCATTTCCTGCATTTAAACCATATTATGCCACAATACATAGGAAAACATCTTTTTCCCTCTTACTAAGCATAATATAATAAAAATTGTAAATAAATGAGAGAAAGAGATAGTTCTAATGTTGGAGGATGGCATTATGTATTGATGACCCTCATCATCACCCCCTACTGAAACTATTGCTCATCCTCTAAGAAACTCAGTCATCTATGTCCATGTCCTTCATGGCCCTAGTGACCTCTCTGACATTCCAAGGCTCCTCAGATGGTGTGCCTTCTTGAGGATAAAGCCTACATTCTTTTCTATTTTTGTCCATCCCTTCCTCTCCTCTGCTTCATTTCTTCCTTCCTGTAGGCCTAGCATTAAGGGTGGGATGAGCTTGAGTCCAATCCTATTGAATTTTAACCTTTACATGCATTTTTTGTACAGGGGTGTCCTTTCTAGTGCATTCCTCGACCTTTCTGGAGAGTGATACTCCCTGATCTAGAGATTGTGGGGTAAGGCATTCCATCTCCTCTGGCAGGCTTGCTGAATTTCTGTCCCTAACATCCTAGGTGTGTCTTCAAAATGTGAAATGGTTTGCTCCTGGGTGACAAGGTATTTGGGTTGTAGGTCAGCATCATTGGAGATGATGCTATGATTTCCAATGACATCCATTAGGCTTATTTGCTCGTCCCTGATATATAGTAGTTCCTTTTCTTCCTTTTCCATGGCTCTTTTTACTTCCTCAGCTCTTGCCTCTTCATGATTCATCCAAGATGTTAGGGACATCAATTTTATATCCCCCAAATTTGCATTGGGATAAAAAATATTTGTATCATTCAAGGTGAGGTTATGCATGTAGAACTCAGCCAAATTTTCTCGGTCTTCTATGCTAACTTGGTCACACGATTCAATGAATTGTTTGTAATCTTGAAATGGCATAAATCCATGTTATGTTAGGGTCTTGATTTGGAATTTCATCCACTTCTCTTTGAGAAAGAGTGCATAAGACTTGGATGGTTTCTGAACTGTAATGCCTCCATGGAGAGGCTTGCCATTGTGGCAAGTTGAGTTTCCTTCTCCTGTAGCTTCTCACTCAACCATACATTTTCTGCCTATAGTTACCCCTCATTGTGGACTCTTTATATCTTATCTCACTTAATTATTTGCCCATTTCAAGGACCTTTTGTTCCATGAGGCCCACATCTTAAACCTTTTTAGATTTAGTATTTTTCATCCATATGTGGGTTCTTCCTCTTTCTGCACTACAAATATTTGGGAATAACTCTCCCTCCTTCAATGAATTTATAATATGAGCTTAAACTAGGTTGTGGACTAGGCTCCTAGAGCTCTAGGAAGTCCTTCTCAAATGTATTTTGGAAAGATTATACCTCATGTAGTTGTTATGTTACCTTATGCCCCTCTTGTTGCTCATTCTACACCTCTTGTAGCATCCTTTATTCCTCCTCTAGCATACTCTGCTTTTCTTGTAGCACACTTTATTTATCCTGTAGCATGCTTTTCCCTTCCTTTAGCTTCCCCTTTTCTTTTTTTTGGATGGTGGTAGGTTTCTTGGGTTGTTTGAAGGAGGTTGATCTAATGGTGCACCTCCTTACATATGTTATATGAGTCTTTTTTATGGATTTTGGAGAGGCCGCCTCTTTAATTTTTCTTTTATTGGGCCCCACCTCCTCTTTCTTACTTGGGGACTCTTCAGTTTTGATAGGGGTCTTTGTGGGAGTTTGACGCCTTCCTTGCTTGATCTTGGTTCTTTTCCTGGTCTTAAAGTATAGGAGGGGTTGCCTTTGTCTCTTCTTTTTAGGTTTGACTAGGGTGCTCAAGGTAGCTAAGGTTGCAACTACCTCTTTTTCAATGGGTCCTGGAGACAAATTGCTTGCTCTCGGGATACCCATGCTTCTCTACACTCAATAGTTTTCTTAGGGCTTCGTTTTTCCCGTTGCTCCCACTCTTCCTCTTCATCTTACTCTTTCTCTATCTCTACCTCTAGCTCTTCCTCTGTCCTCCTTGCATTTTTTTCTCTTTCCTCTTCTTCCTTTACCCTCTATTCTTCATCTTATTTCCGCTCTCTTCCTCTAACACTAGAGGTTGGGGTCTCACCTGGTGTGAGGGTTTGTGTGTCAATGAAGGCCTCTCTATCCATGTTTATGAATTTGGACCAAAGGATAGGGATTCTTAGTTTGTTCAAGGAATCCATCATTATAAATTTAATGAGGCCATGGTGGCCTAGGTGTTGGTGTTTTCCCTCTCTTACTTTTTGACTCATGTTCCTCATGGACTGTAGGAGGAAGTATGGTACACTAAGTCTTTGAGCCATGGGAAATTCTACTCAAAATTTGAGTACATGAAGTAATCTAAAATGGTAGGCATAGACCACATGCAACCTTCCTTCACAAGAGATGTATTTTAGGATATGGTAGGCCACCTAATCTCAAGAATAGGTTAGGCTTTCCCTCCTAACTCCATTCTTGTCTTTGACAAATTTTTCATTGGAAGTGAAGAAGTTCATTTTAGAAGTGGCACTGGTGTTTTTGTCTTCTCTTCCCCATTTGATCCCTAAGGGTAGGGTTTTCACTCTACTAATTACCTCAGGGCTTAGTGAAATAGATAAATCCCTCACCACAGTGGTGACAATGTCTTATGTTTGTGAGTTTAGGGCCATGGAAAATTCAATTGCAATGTCATCATCATATCCATTCAATATTTCAAATAATCCTAGCCACTAATGTCTTCTAAAAATGTCTACCATAGGAGGGTGGAGATGGATTATTTTAGTGTTTGAGGGCTCCCTTCTGTTAAATCCTCCCACCATCTCTTCTCTACGTTTTTAGCTAAGTGAAGGAGAGATACTTCCTAGAATAGCTTTGGTGTATAATTCAGTGGCAGAAGTGGGTTGAAATATTTGGTTGATGATAATTATTTACATTGCATCTAATCTACAACCCAAAAATATCTTTCAATTTCACAATTTGAGTGCTACTTCTTGTAGAATTTAAAGTGCGCCAATATATAATTTATGGATGGATGAAGGAGAGGGTGCACTTACTTTTTATCGCATGGTCTAGGATAAATATAATAAATTGGATACCAATTAGACCCTTTGTAGTGTTCCTTCACCCTTTTAGTCTTCCTATAGGGGCATCTTTGCCTTCCTATAGAAATTGCAGTCTTTCCTGTAGCTCCCTCCTGTAGAAATGGAAGAACAGGGTTCAAAAATCCTCGATGGCACCCTGAGTTCGTCCTCTTCTTAACTGGTTTTAAAATGAGCGTTAATGCAAAATAATTTAATCCCAGACACATAATATTTCATTTTTTGCTTAGGCTCAAAGTGTTCTGATAACGTGGTAGCCACACGAGGTTTCCTTTTTTGGACTATTGTCCCCACTCGGAGTAATTATTCCCTCATTCCTTGTAATCACCACCCACTCTTTTTGATCCCAAATCAAATGATGTGACACCTCCACATTGCATGAGTGATTACCAACACCATTTTTTTACTAGTTGAGGGTGCCTAAGTTAACTGGCCACCTCTAGCTTATTAAAACACCTCCTCTCGACATTCACAAATTTTTTATTATTTACACATAGGGAGGATATGAGAGTTTACCATAATGATGCCTACCTCACGATTGAACTAATGCAGGGATGTGCACACTGGAGCTGGACCTTATTATTGTCATCAAGGGAATTGACTTGTGTTTTTTTCTTTCTTGTGTATATCTTATTTTCTCCTTATGATATTTGATTGTTGTTGGTGTTGTGTGTGCAGGTACCTGATTGATGTCCAAGTTGCTACTGTTGGTGGAGAGTCATGTTGGGAGTGATATGACTACTACAGAGTGCCTCATAATTTGTTATCACCACCCTTACAGATGAGAAAAAAGCAATATTATTTCTTTTGGTTATGTGTGCACATGTTGCTATAGGAGGAGGTTCTCTTCCTGTAGCAGTCCTTTTCTTTTCTTTTAGGGTCTTCAAGCTGCATAGGGGTGATGAGAGAGGATGTAAAAGGTATTGAGGGTAATGATAGGACTTTGAGGGGCTGGTGTAGATTTATGGAAATGGAGAGAATGTGCTCTGTGTGTTTCTCAAAGAATTTTTAACAGGGGTAAGACAGAGTGGAGGGATTTTAGTGATTTTATTTTTATTTTTTATGAACTGGGATGGATGAGTGATGGATGGATAGTGGACCATGATTGGAGAACCTTATTCATCCTTTGTAAGGTCATTTTGGGTGGTCTTTTCATTTGGATATCCCTCCTATAGCTTTTCGGAGCCCTCCTGTAGCACTACAAAACCTTCTTGTAGCAATTATAGGTCCTTGTTGTAGCAATCCAAGGAGGGGGTGAAACTTGAATTTGGAGCTAATGGGATGATGGAGAGGGGTGATCACATGAGTTTGGATGGTGGATATTTAGTGTATGGATGGAGGGGTGAAGAGAATCTTGATGATGTTGGCCCTGTAGCTATGGAATTTTCTATTGTCGTCAAACCTACAAAATGGAAAAAACAATTAACAGACATGTTGTAGATCCATTTCCTGTACTTTTTTTTTCAATTATATTTTTTTTGGAGACACGTAGACTGCCTTAGAGGAGGTTTTCAACCTATATTCCTTCTCTAGGCACCTCAAGAGAGGTTTTCACCCATGGATCTTTATTTCATTTATTTATTTTTTTGTTTTACTCCTCGGCTGCCTCAGAGGGGTTTTCAACCCAAGATTTGACCTCGGATGCCTCAGAAAGGTATTCATCTAGGACTTTTATTTTGTTTTTTCTTTTTCCCAAAAAAAAGTATCGAGAAATGTTGTGGACTGGAAGTTATGACACTTCCAATCACTTGACCTCTTTGCTCATTGTGTGGATGAATTCTTCCTTGGACATAGGTTTTCTGTATACCTTCAACATGTAGCCATTGACAGGTAAGGGAATCCCTTCCTCATCAGTGGTCATGATTTTAATAGCTCCACTTTCATGACATTTCGTTATCAGGTATTGGCCTAACCATCTTCTCATCACTTTTCCTTTAAAATCCTTGAAGCTAGAGTCATATAATAATGCCCAATCCATTTCTTGAAAAACTTTGTCCTCGATATTCTTATCATGCCAGACCTTCCTCTGCAATTGTATAACTTCAGTGTGTATGAGGGCCTACATTCTGAACTCATCCAAGCCATTCCACTAGAGAAACCTCTCCTGTTGTGCTTTGGTGACATCCAATTCCAATTGGGTTTCCATTTTCAAAGCATTATACTCAAACTCAATAGAGAGAAAAGCTTTCTTTTCATAAACCAGATCATATGGAATGAACCCAATAGTTTTTTTCCAAGTTGTGTTATAGGCCCAAGTGGCCTCCGCTAATGTGTCTGCCCAATCCCTCCTGTTGTTGCTCACAACCTTAGTGAGGATGTTTTCCAATGCCCTATTTGCAACCTCTACTTGTCCATTTTCCTCGGGGTGATATGTAGTAGATGTTTTGTGTTTGATATGATGTTTCCTTAAAGTATTCTTAATCAGATGTTATGTGAATTGAGCTCCCTGATCGGTGACTATCTCTCTGGGGTACCCAAATTTGTAGAAGACATTTTCCCTTAAGAATTCAAACACTTTCTCCTTTATTTTTACCTTGAAATCCTTTGTCTCAACCTACTTTGTCAAGTAATCAATGCACACAATGATCTACTTTTTCTACACTGATGGTGGATTAATTGGCCCAATGAAATCCACGCCCCACTTGTAAAATGGCTCCAAGGCCACCTAGGGTTGTAGGGGAATTTCTTCCTTGGGTGTGGGTTTCCCATCCTCTGGCACTAATCACATCTATTGATATACCTTATTGCATATTGGTGGAGAGTGGGCCAATAATAGCTAGCTTGTAGAGATTTGAAAGTTGTTCTCTTGCCAACAAAATGACCTCCACATGGCCCATCCTGATAGGCTGAGAGGATGTCAGAGACTTCCTCTTCCCTAACACATCTCCTTAAGATCTAATCTGGTCCCGGCTTGAAGAGATTGCCACCAATCCAAGTGAAATGGGAACTTTTCCTTACAATTGTGCTCTTCTCCCTAGATGACAGATTTGGGGGAAATTTTGCAGGAACTAGGTAGTTGGTTATATCAACAAACCATGGAGAGGGCACTGAGATAGAGAATTGTTGTTCATATGGAAGTTGATCATCGACCATTCCTTCATCACTTGCAGGCAAAGAAAGTCTAGATAGAAAATGTAGGTTTTAACCCCGTACAGAAATTACTTGCATACGAATTCTAAAAATAGAAAATAAACAATGGTAAGAGCATAAAACATAAAACAAATATACACAAAGATTCCTCCCTAGATCCCAAAACCATGACTACCAGATTGATTTTTCATTATATTCCTTTTATTGTTACAATACACATATATACATACCCAAGCATCCATAAACCCCAATCCATTAACCCTGGATTAGAACATAACCATAGTTCCTTTGACTGGATCTACAAAATACCATGGACAAAAAACCATCATGCCCAAAACCATGTGTGAAATCCATGCATAAAACCATAGGTAGGTCCACTCACCTAATATAGGGTCCAAAAAAAATTTCCCAGGGCACTGCCCCAGACCTTGTGAAGAGGAGCTACCGCCCCCCTGCATACCCTCGGATAGGGGGGGAAATAGCCTCCCCCCCCCCACGTGTGTGGCATAGGATGGAAAGAATATAACACAACCCAACAGAAAATCTACAACTACATTTTACTTTCCTCGCTTGTCAATGATAGTTAAATCAAACTGCTGTAACAATAGAAACCATCTAATGATTCTATCACTCACATCAAGCTTATTCATCAAGTATTTAGTACTTGCATGGTTAGTATGTATACAATTTTGGTATTTAGTGATGTAGTGTCTGAATTTGTTTAAGTGTACAAGGACTAGGAGTTCTTTCTCAGTTACAGTGTAGTTCAATTCAACCTTAGACAGATTTTACTAATGAAGTAAATTTCAAAAGGTAACTTACCATCTATTTATCCCAAGGTTTCCCCCACAACTTTGTTAGATGCATCAGCATGGATATGGAAAGTCAAAGCCCAATTTGAGCCCCTAAGTATGGGTGCAGTGGTTAATTTCTCTTTCAAAATATCAGAGACCTCTTTGCAGCTATTTGTCCAGCAGAATTCTGAGTCCTTGGCTAGCAATCCAAACAATCATGAAGTCACTTTGCTAAATTCCTTGATAAACCTCCTATAATATCTAGCTAAGCCCAAGAAACTCCTAACGTCCCTCTACTTTTGAGGAGTAGTGGCCCTTTTGATGATGGAAATATTGTTTAGGTCCACTTGTATTCCCTCTTGACATATTGAATGGCCAAGGAAAGTCCCTACATTCATTAAGAATTCACATTCCTTAGGACTAAGCGAGAGGTCCATTTCAATGCACTTCCTTAGAAATTTTCCCAGGTTAGAGAGAGCCTCCAGGAAGTCACACACATAGGGAGTGAAATCATCCATGTAGATCTCTATAGAATCATGGACCAGCTCAGCAAAGATGCCCAAAAATTCCCTTTTAAAAGTGGCAAGGGCATTACATAAATCAAAAGCGAGAACCCTATAAGAAAAGGCACCCCAAGGACATGCGAATGTAGTGTTTTCTTGATCCTCAAGGCTGATCTGGATCTGATTGTAACCATTGAATCCATCTAGGAAAGAGAAGATATTCTTCCATGCAAGACCATATAAAACTTGATCAATGAAAGGAAAACGGAAATGTTATTTCTTGGTGGCTTTGTTTAGTTCTCTATAATCCACACAGATCCTCCACTTCCCATTCTTCTCTGGTACCAAAACTAGAGGGGACACCCACCCACTATCTGATATGGTGTATATGAACCCTACATCCAGCAACATTTTCAACTCTTCCTTTACTATTTCCTTGAGGGTTAGGTTCATTCTCCTCTGAGATTGTTGCACAGGTTTGAATTCCTCCTTGATGTAGATGTGATGAGTACAAACTGAAGGATGCGCCCCTTTCATTTCTTTATAGTTCCAAGAAAAATCATCTAAGTGTTCTCTCAGCATCTTGCACAACTCGTCTTCTTGGTTGGATGAGAGAGAGGGGTTAATATTTAAGGTTCTAGATGGACCAAATTCTACAACTTTGACATGGGCAGGACTTGGGTTAACCAAGCATAATTCAGTCCAAGGATTACTCTCATATTCCTTTACAAGTTCAATAAGAGGCATGGTATTTGGAGGTTGATTCTAGAGTATTTGGTCAATGAGGTCATATTCATTAGGTTTCCCCACTCCTATAACAACATCTAGGCTATAGATTTCATGGAATGTTGTATGATACAGTTCATCTTCCTCCTCCTCTTCTAACCATAGGGGCAAGTCATCCTCAATGGATGGATGAACAAGTGGGTACAATACCAATTGTTTGGAAAAATGCCATTCTTAATGGTCATGTTCCTAGCTTGCAACTAATGTAAGCATTAGCATTGGCTAACCATGGCCTTCCCAAGATGAGAGGATAGCCATTGAATTTGGTTTTTGGTTGGAGAACTAAGAAGTCAGTAAGATACTCCCAAGAATCAATAGAGACAATTACATCCTCAACAACTCCCTCAGGAGCCACTGTGGATCTATCCGCAAGTTACATCACTATAGTGGTCTTTCTCAAGGATCCTTGGAGGTTTAGTTTTAGCATAGTTTCTTTAGTCATCACATTTATGGCATCCCTAAGATCAATCAGGTTATGAGGGACAATTATGCCATCAACGTGCACATCTACTACTCGAGTTTTAGGATACATATCTTGGACAAATCACTCTCCCCAACATCAAATCATATAATTGACCAATAAAATTGATGGTGGGGGTGTCTCTTTTCCTCCTCTCAAGGTGTCTAAAATGTTTCTCTTTGATAAGCTTATTGTAGATGGGAACATCCTTAATAGCTTGAAGGAGGGGTATTTTAACACAGATTCTTCAATTATCCCAGAAGTTCAATCTCTCCTAGGGTGTGCTAGTTAGGATGGATCAATCTCTCAAGAAAAGGAGCTGGATTTACTTAAGGGCTGCTCTCTTCCTTTTCCTCTTCAAGCTCTTCAGGTGGAGATGGAGGTTGGTTATCTGGAAGCACTCTTCTTGACCTGAGGTTGATTTCATGAATCTCTATAGCACATGCAGGGCAAGATGTCTCTCCACTATAGAACCATTCTTCTTTCTTGTTATTAGGGTTCAGATTAGGTTGAGCAGACATCTGAGGTTTCTTGGGTGGAGAAGGATGAGTGAGATGTGGTTGAGATGGAGGTGGAGGTAGTAAAGCAGGAGGTTGGTTGAGTTGAGGCCTCCACCCTTGTGATGGGTTATTCATTGAGGATGTTGAGAAGCATATGGATGAAATGGTTGATTGATAGGCTGGGGAGGATATTAAGGAGCATAAGGTCAAGAAGGAGGTGTGGACCATGATGGATGAGTTGAAGAGTACCAAGGTTGCAAGGGTTCATTCTATTTGGGATGGTAATAAGAGTAAGATGTGCGTTGCATACCCTACTGGTATGGACGAGGTCCTTGAGGCCTCCTTTTATTTATAAAGCATAGTTTCTCAGTCCCACCTTCTGCCCCTTGGTATACATCTTTTAACACAGGGAAAGAAGGACATTTATATGTGGCATGGTTTTCCTCACAGACTGAGAAGGCCTTTATACATTTAATGGGCATTCATTTCTAGGGCGCCTTCTAGTTCATTTAGGTCAGAAAATAGCTAAGGCCTCTTTGCTTCCTCTTCTCTCCTCTTGATCTACATGCTATCCATTTGAAAAGAAAAGTTATGCAACATTTCACTTTTAAGTTCCTCCAACATGTTTCCAATTTCATTCTTCATGGACATTGTGGAAGGAGAGGAATTGAGCAAGGCTTGACTAGCCCTACCCTTCTTCCTAGTATCCCTAGAGTGGTTTTCTAATTTTTTTTTTTTGACATCTTCATAGGATAACTGATAGATTTCTCCTCTAGACAACATGTTGAGGGTTTCTATCATGTCCTCCCTAATTCCTCAGAAAATAGCTAACTTGAGTGATTTAGGATCAAGGGTGCATCTTTCCCTCCTATAACTGAGATGAAATATCTCCTCGTAGTCTGTTTATGATTCTTCAGGTCGAAGAGACATTTTAAAGATTTCTTCTTTGGTTTAATTGGACCGACAATACTCCTTGTAGTTGTTGTTAAAGGCTTGTTGCATTTGAGCCCATGTAGTGATGTTATCCCTAGGCAAACCCATAAACCAGCGCAAGGTTGCATCCTTAAAGGTACATGGGAATAATTTCAATTTCTGGTCACGAGACACATAGTCATAGGTCCTACAGAAAACAAAAAATTCAAACATAAAAGTATCAGGATCCTCATAGGTTAAGGCATAGAAGTGAGGGAGGGCACTAGGGTTTATATTCTTCATTCTAGCCTCTTGATTAGTCTCTCTGATAGGGAAAACCTCATCATTCTTGTTTTCATCCATGGTTTGGGTAGGTGAAATGGGTTTTTCTTCTTCCCCGATAGGTTCTTTAAAGATCTCAGGTTGTTCACCTAAAGGGTCTTCTAACTCCACTATAGTCAAAGAGGGAAGCGGACCACACCGAAGAAGAGCAAAGGTTGACTATTTGAGGGTGTGGCGGTGTCTGGTAAGAAATTTTCCTTGGGTATATGTATTCCTATGAGGCATGAAAGAAATGTTTTCTTTTTCTAAGTGATTTTTTTCAAAAGTGAATGAAAAACAGAAAGTAATGTTTAAGCAGAAATAACATCTACCTAGACACCTCCCTAGCAATGGCATCAAAAAGCGGTGACCCCTAGTATTGCATCAAGAGTGTTGCAAATCCCAAGGCTTCTCAAGTCTATTTATCAACCCAAGGTTCATACAAACTTTGAGGTGACATTGTTATATACACAGTAGATGGAATTCTATTCATGCCACCCTTAGCTAGGACATTTGATCAATAGTGCTCCAAGACCATTATTCTACTGAATTAGGAGGAAATTAACTATTGATGCTACTAACCCTAACTTGTAGATGCTACTAACCTGTAAATGCTAATGAATCAATTCATGAAAGAACACAAGAGTTATCCTACCTGCAGAAATAAAACTACACTATTTTTCAATCAACCACCTAGATATCAAATTCACTTCTAAACAGGAAATTATCCTAACAAATCATAATCAATATTTCATGCATCATCTATCTTATTCACACTTTCATATAAATCAATGTTCTGCTTGTGCTAAATCTATGATAAAGAAGCTAATGATATCTTATATTGCAGTGAAGGAAAAAAGGATGGTTGGAATGGCCTAGGTGCTTCCCGTGATCATGGAGCCCAAGATTGGGGTTAACCTACTCCTACACTAAGTCAAAATTGCATCACAGGTCAAAATAGGGGGTGAAACTAGCTGCTACATGCATGCTATAGGAAGCTACTATAGGAACCCTGTATTGCTACAAGAAGGCCTGTAATGCTTGTTGAACAGGTAAATCCCCTCTGCGGACAGAGGCGATCCCACTAGCCCAGAACGGGTCTAGCAACAATCAATCAATGCTACTCTACAAGTTCCTAATTGTAATTACAAAGTGGGTAATGGACACCTACTTGGATTCCAGCGCTATTTGTTTAATGAAGAGATGTCGCTCTCACTCCTTCACTCTGGTCGGTCACGATCCTCCACTATCCTCGCGGATGGACACCTGCACATGCAAAGGGAGAACAAACACAAGCATGAAATCTAGTAAGAGCAACTATACATCAGTCAGAAAGGATGTAATTCACATTAACCATCATGAGAAAAATGAGAATGGAACCATAACAGTAGTCATCTATTAATAAATAATAGGCAGAGAAAGATACAACCAAGGTTCTGACGTTGAACCTATTCTCTAGCTGGGCGAGCAGCTATGTATGCCTTGCAATAGACCTTCTCTCTCTCTCAGGATTCTGGCAGCATAACCTCCCTATGCTTCAAGACTCTTACTATCACTCCAGACAAGCATAATCACAACTAGCATTACTCCAGAACCCCCTTGCTTCAGAACTCCAGAACTCCCGAACTCCAGAACCCCCCTGTCTAATGCATGAGGACAAACTTTTATAAATGGAGAAGGGAGGAAGATTCAATGCACCAGGACGCCCATTCTGGATCGACATTATCTCTGAAACGCTACTGAGGATAGATGTCAAGGATAGATGATGACTCTCGACCTCTATCAGATGGATTTTTTCCCTCAAAAGACTTCATGATCTGAAAGGAAAAAACATATGGGTGCGCGTTTGCCAAAAATCATTACCAAACTTAGTTGGCGCGAGTGTTGTTCTAGGACAGAGCGCCAATGGGCGCGCCCCTTTTTGAGGATCTTAGTGATTAGCGCGGATAAGACACTGTGTAACTGCGCCAATGGAAAAAGGGCACTTTTTAGGGATAATTTGCAGAAGGTGTCTTCAGGGAACATGAAGTACATACTCAGGGGAACATAATGCAAGTGTTTTTAGGCCATGTCACTGCTCACAGGTCCCGGAATGTATTCTCCAATGTACGAAAACAGGGGTGACAAGGACGGTGACCAATGGTGACAAATTACTGTGTAACAGATGCCCCCTAAAGCATGAGGTCCGAGAGAGAGAGAGGGGTGAAATGCTTTACAAGAACACATATAGCTGCCACCGAGAATCTGCATTGAGAGATACAATTGATAGCTCAAATACATGATGTACGTGGTATGGTCTCAGCCATCCATAAGAGAGTACATGATAATCTAGATCCATAGTATCGACGCAACCATCTGGTTAGGATCAATGAATTGACTCAGGTATGGTCGCAGCCATCCAGTGAATGAGTCATGTATCAAGAATCACGCCTGGATTACAACAGACACAATCCAGGGTCTTGCGCTCCATCTCGTCCCGAACAGAAGTACAAGTTCAAGCATGTGAACATGTGAGCTGAAGTCGAACATGCATGAACATCGTCTGATTACCATTCAATATTGGGAACTGTTAACAGACGCGAGAGGTACCACCAATAATGACAATGGCCCTCAAGGTACTATAGGTACAATCTACGGCGTGTGAATTATTGATCTGAAGTCGAACACCCATAGAATCATTCGATCGGAGGCCAATTATGAAAACCTCATGTCGAACACGAAGAACCTGCCATTGAGGCATGC